>PVKA01001144.1:0-14676 GCA_004027165.1 Ctenomys sociabilis | reverse complement strand
AGAGTTAGTTCTTTGAAAGAGTAAGTAAAATTAACAAATCCTTAGCCAACCTTATTTTTTTAAAAAAAGATCTCAATCCATGCAATTAAGAATGAAAAGGGTAAAATCACAACAGATATTGGAGAAATCCAGATCATGAGAAGATTCTCTGAAGATCATCAGAAAATCTAGAAGATTCTCTACTTAGAGAATCTTTATAACAATAATAAGATTGAAAATTTGGAAAAATGGACAGATTCCTAGATACACATGAATTACCAAAGCTGAATCAAGAAGATATACAAATTTAACATAAACCAATATCAGTCAATGAAATTAATGATGGAACTAAAAACCTATGAACAAATGAAAGCCCAGTCCTGATGGATTCACTACTGAATTCTATAAGAAACTTAAGGAAGACTTAATGCCACTGTTTTTCAAACTCTTCCATGAAACTGAAAGAACAGTATTTCACATTTGTTTCTGGAATCAAGACTTACCCTGATAAAATAAACAACAAAGGAAGATCTACACAAAAATAAAACAAACAGAAAAGAACTACAGACCAATCCCTAATGAACATTTTCGCAAAAACTTCAACAAGATATCAGCAAACAGAATGTAGCAAATCATCAAGATTATATACCATGATCAAGTAGGTTTCAACCTAGGGATGCAGGGATTGTTCAATATATGTAAATTAATAAATGTAATACAGTGTGTTAACAGAGCCAAGGACAAAAGCCATATGATCATCTCAATAGATGCAGAGACATATTTTGACAAAGTTCAATACCTATGTATTATGGTTAAAAAAAATCCTACAGAAAATTGGAATAGAAAGTCTCTGTCTCAATCTGATAAAAGCCATCTATGACAAACCAGTAGCCAGTTTCATACTAAATTGACAAAAATGGAAAGACTTCAGTTTAAAATTAGGAAGAAGATAAGAATCCCACTCTTGCCACTCTTATATGATACAGTTCTGGAAACATTAGACACAGCAATTAGACAAGATAGAGAAAAAGAAAGAATAAAGATAGGAAAGGAAAAAGTTAAATTACCATTACTTGTAGGTGACATAATATTCTATATAGAATACCCCAAAACTTCCACTAAGAGACATCTAGATTTAATAATCTAATTCACAGCATAGCTAGATACAAAGTCAACTGTCAAAAATTTTTTTTTTTTTGTCTTTTTGAGACAGGGTCTCACTATGCAGTTCAGGCTGGCCTTAAGCTCACTTTGTAGCTCAGGTTGGTCTCTAACTCACAACAATCCTCCTGCCTCAGCCTCCCGAGTGCTGGGATTACAGGCATGCGCCACCATGCCCGGCTAACTGTCAAAAATTAATAACCTTCCTACATGAATAACAAACTCACTGGGAGAGAAATTAGGGAAACAACACCTTTCATAGTGTCAAAAAAAAAAAAAAGAAAAGAAATCAACCTAATAAAGAAAGTAAAAGATCTGTACATTGCAAACTATAGTGTTTTGAGAAAGGAGATTGAAGAGAACGTCAGAAAATGGAGATTCCATTTTCTTGTGTAGAAAGAACCAATATAGTGAAAATGGTCATACTTTGAATATTGTAACAGAAATTTAATGCAATCCTAATCGTTATTCCGATAGCATATTTCACAGAATTGGAGAAAAAATCCTAAAATTCATTTGGAACCAAAAGAGACCTAGAATAGCAAAAGCAATTCTGAAAGGCACAACACAGGACATCAAAATCCCTGACTTGAAACAGTACTACAAAGCTATTACTGTGATAAAACTAACATGGTACTGGCAAAGAGACAGATCTGAGGATCAATGGAGCAGTTTAGAAGATCCAGAGACAACTGCAGACACACTCAACCACCTTATCTTTGACAAAGGAAGCAAATATCTTCACTGGAAGAAAGATAGCCTTTTAATAAATGGCTCTGGAAAAACTGGTTTTCCACATGCCAAGGATTAAAACTAGACTCATAACTTTCACCATACACTAAACTAAACTAGACATGGATGAAAGAGCTGAATAGTAAAGTGGAAGCACTAACTCTGCTGGTAGATAGCATAGGTAGCACTGTTGAAGACACAGGTATAGGGAAATACTGTATGAACAAAACCCTGATTACACAGGAGTTATCTTGAAGAATCAACAACTGGGGTCTCATTTAATTGAAAAGTTTTTGTGCAGCAAAATGAAGAGACAACCCACAGTGTGGGAAATTTTTTTCCAGCTGTTCTTCAGACAAAGGACCAATGTCTAGAATATATAAAGAACTCAAAAAAAAAATCAGGACCCTTAAATTTAAAAGCCCAAGCCAAAACCAGGCATCTGAAATGAATAGGTATTTCTCAGGTGAAGTAGAAGATATGGAAAATAAATCTTATGAAGAAATGTTCAACCTCACTGGTCATTTGAGAAATTCAAATTAAAAAAAAAATACTGAAATTCCATCTCATCCCAGAAAGAATAACTGTTATCAAGAAATCAAGCTGGGCTTGGTGGCGCATGCCTGTAATCCCAGCACTCGGGAGGCTGAGGCAGGAGGATTGTTGTGAGTTAGAGACCAGCCTGAGCTACAAAGTGAGCTTAAGGCCAGCCTGAACTGCACAGTGAGACCCTGTCTCAAAAAGACAAAAAAAAAAAAAAAAAAAAAAGAAATCAACCAATAACAAATACTGTAAGGAAAAAGAAACTCTCCCCCCATTGATGGAATTGTAGACTGGTACAGCCACTGTGGATATTTCCACTATGGAAGTCAGTTTTCCTTAGAAAACTAAAATTCGACGTTCCATTCATCACAGTCATTTCTCTCTTTGTATCTTCCCAAAAGAATAAAAACATTATACCATAGTGATATATGCATATTCATGTTTACAGTGGTACACTTTGTAATAGCCAAATCCTATAAACAGCTCCAAAGACCACCAACTGACGAATGGATAAAAAAGATGTGTTTTTTACATAATGGGTACTATTGAGCTGTAAAGAAGGATAAACTTCAGATATTTCTTGGTAAAGGGATACACCTTGAGACCATATTCTTAAGTGTTTGAACAAACAAACAGGTTCAAATACTGCATATGTTTATTATTATTATTATTTTTTTTTGGTGTGAGAAACCAAAAGTGTAAACAGGGACCAAAATGTATAGTAAATATTGTGAAATAAAAAAAAATTCTTTAGGAAGAGAACCTAAGGATGGGTGAGGGGCAAAGAAAAGAAAGGGGAAAAGACAGAAGAATGAAACAATGGAAATGAAGCTTTAGTAACTAAGGAGGAGAAGATAGTTTGAAGAGATGGTAGAGGAAGGGGAAAATCAAGATATATACAGGTACAAATTTCCTCTGATGAATGTGATGATTCTCTATCCCTAAAATGTATCAGTAAACTTAGTTAAAAATAAATTCTGTGTTCTCATTCACATTTCAAAACTATAATCTCCAGTGTGATGGTATTTAGAGAAGGGTCCTCGGAAAGTGATTAGGTTTAGATGAGGTCTTGAGTGTAGGACTCTGGACAGGATGAGTGCCATGATAGGAAGATCATAGAGAGCTCACTGTCCCTCTAACCACCACTAAGGAATGGACATTTGTAGGCAAGTATTTACAAGCCAGGAAGACAGTCACCAGAACTTAACTGGCATGCTTCAACTTTCAACCTGTAGAACTGTGAAAAAAATCATTTTTTTATTATTTAGTCTGGTCACACTTTGACAGTCCAAGCTAACTCAGATAAGTGGTGATGTTGACTATGTATTGTGTATTGACTTACTTACTTTATTTTCTGACAAGTAATACCTATTCATGTTTTTAAATCATTTTTACTAATGGATTATTATATTGATTTCTTATCACTGTTGTAATAAATTACCACAAGCTTCATACGTCAAGATAACACAATTTTATGTGTAATAGCAAGATGGAAGCAACCTCAGTGTCTAGTGGAAGATGGATAGCCATACAACATTTAGCATATCCATACAATGTGTACAATACAATACTGTTCATCCTAAAAAGGAAGGATATTTGGCCACATGCGACAGCATGGATGGACTGTGTGAACATTATGCTGTGTGAAATAAGCCAGTTACAAGAGTGCAAACTGCATGTTTCCACTTATTTGAGACAGCTGGAGTAGTCAAATTCATAGAGAAAGTAAATTGGTGATTTCTAGAGATTAGTGTAAGAGAGCAGGGAATTATTATATAATAGAAATAGAATATTAGTTTTGCAAGGTGAATGTGGTGCTGGTTACACAATAATTTAAATGAACTTCATGCCACTAAACCACATACTTAAACATGCTTGAACATAACTTTAGGTTATGTTGCATTTTACCACAATTAAAAGCTAAAAGTATATAGTTCCAATTTTATTGTATGTACAATAAAATTACTGTTTAGTCTTTTTCTTTGTTGTTGTTGTTCTCTATACTTTTGTTGAATGAACATTCTGAAGACCCCAAGTCAAGCATTGGTAAATCCAAGAACAATAAGACATGTGTACTGTCCTCAGAGCTCATGGTCTGGGAGGCATCCGGGTGCAAGAAAGCTCTACAGGATAGGTAAGGAGCAAAGAAAGGAAAGGGAAGAAGACAGAAGAACGAGGAAGGGTCATAAATGCCAACTGGTAACAATGGGGATCACGAAGCCTTTCTAGAAAATGATGCCTGTGACCTGGAACCAGAAACCTGAAAATGCTGTCGCTAATTTTACAGTTAGAAGAAGAACAAATGTGAACAATGCCCGATTCTCCTGCTTCCTGGCTCATTCCTGCTCTTCACTTGGTTCTTCAGGACTTGAAGGGACAGAAGAGGCATGAGCAGCAGCATACAGCCTAGGGAGAGCAGCAAAGGTGAGACTACAGACCACTAAAGGGCTACAGAGTGTGTGGACATTGCCTGCAGCTAATAAGAAACTACCAGAAGGTTCTAGGCAGGAAGATGCCTGGAGTTATGACCCTCAGCTGACAAACACAAGACCATTTATCTTACTTTTCCCCTTGTTTCCAGACTAAATAGCAAGTGACAAAAAGGCACAAAGGCTAGTGTTGTCAGGCCTATTTGGAGAGAACAACACACAGTTTTGTAAAATATTAAATGTTTTTTCAGACCCTAAAAGCTCCAAATTAGAAGGAACACTTAGGTTTTGTATACAAATTCTGATCTAATATAGATGTGTTAGTTTGGACAGCTCCGGCAACAGATAAATTTTCACTATTCCTTTTTCTGAGTAGAGTTTCAGATTGAGCTTTATTGATTATGATCTTGTTTTTCATTGCAATTTAGTAACTTTCAAAGAAAAATGGCTTATATAACCACCTTTACTTAATGATTAAGAGCCTTTCATATTATCAGTAAATCAGGAAACCAATACTTTATCCTGTTAGCCACATGCAAAACTAGAGCTCATTATCATAGACTACAATCACAGTTCTTTGATGAACCTGAAGTTCATCCCAAAGATCTTTATGGAATATGAATAAGCCACAAAACCTGTTTCTCATGGGGTCAAAATACCACTGTTAGGTTTTTAGGAGATAAAACAAACTATTGGCATTCTAAGGCTTCTCAGAGAAGGGGAAAAATCATTCTTTTCCAGCTGGCCATCAAGGTTTGCTTGCTTTGCTTACTATAGCCTCAACTGTAGGAGTAAGATGTGATTCGTGATTCCAGTTACATTGTCATGACTTACGCATTTTGATCAACTTGCTTTGGCCTTGGGGTGCTCACATATTTAATTAAACGTTATTCTGGGAATGCATGGGCTATAGTTTGAATCTGAAGGGTCCTCCAAAGGATCACGTATTAAAGGTTTAGTTGCCTCTGGCACTACTGGGAGTTGGTGGAACCTGTGGGAGGTATGATGTAGTGGAAGGAAATTAGGTCACTTGGGGTGTGTGTTCTTGAAGGGGATTTTGGAACGTTATCCCCTCCTGTTTCTTTGCTTACTGGCCACTGCGAGATAGACAGTCTTACTTTGCCACACACTCTTGCCACAACTACTGTGCTCCCACAAGCCCAAAACAACCAGGCCAAATCACCATGGACTTAGCCCTTTGGAGCAGAGCCAAATTAAATAAGGATCACCCTCTCTCCTGGATCTTGCTGTGTAGCTCCAGCTGGCCTTGCACTCAGTGTGTAGACTAGGTTGGCTCCACAGGCAGAATCTTTCTACCTTCCTTTTGACCCAACAACTGTAAGCTTAGAGATGATGATTTTCCCACCTGTGTGAGGAAAGCAAGTAGCCAATGCACCCAGAACAGTGGAGATAGAATGTGGAAAAAGAGAATCCTCCAGTCCCAGCTTTCTCTGCAGACAGTTCCACCTTATCCATTTCCCATGGTTTGATTGTTGGAGCCTCTTGTCTTTTGGCTCTGAGCTGGTTCTAATTGAGCTGGTTCTGTCATTTACAACTGTATTAGGGTCCTTCAGAAAAAAGAAAAGACAAACAAACAATAAGGTGTGTGTGTGTGTGTGTGTGTGTGTGTGTGTGTGCATGTATGCTTGTCTTCCATGGAGTCTGGGTTATAGGTTACCATGGGTACCAAAAACCTCAGATGTCCAAGTTCTTTATATAAAATAGTATAGTAGTGGCAAATAACATATCCTGTATACTTTGTTTATGTAGTGCTAAGGGGTCAAACTCAGGTTCTTGGGTACACTAGACAAATTTCTACCACTAAATTACCTTCCTGGTCTTCTGTACATTAAAATCACTCTTGTTTATTTATAATACACAATGTGATGCAAATGTTATGTAAAGCGCTATTATATTGTATTATTAGAGAATAATTACAAAAAAAAAAAAAGGTCTGAGGTCTTCTAGAAAGATGGCAGAGTGGTAAGCAGCAATAAATCAGCCTCTCCAAGATTCAGAATCCAAACACTGGAAAAATAACAACTTGGGGAATAAAAGGAGGAGGAAGGTGGTATTTTCCTTCCAGGAAGGTATCTGGTGGTATCTGAAGAAAGAACTGGAGCCTACAAAGAAATTGAAGAGACAGACCATACAGAAGAAAAGAGGAAAAGGCAATGTGCACTTTCTCCACAACTCCTGGCTCATGGTGAGAGAGAAGAGGAGTCTAAGAGGCACAGTGAAAATGGGTGACCCCAAGGCTTTCTGGGAGAAACACACACTGACCAATGGAGCAGTGGATGCAGTGTACTACGCAGCTGAAATTTACTTATAACTAAAAGGATAGGAGACAATATTTTCTGTAGGTGTTATGGTAGTTAACTGATTGTGTCAACTTGAGTGAGAAGCACCCAGCCGGTTGGATGAGCATACTTCTGGGTGTGGTTGAATGGACTTACTGAATACAGAAGACCATTCTTGGTATGAATGGCACCAACCAGTAGACTTGTAGCCTGAATGGAATAAAAGAGAAATGAAGAAAGAAGGTTCACTTATATTTTTTAGAGGAGCTCCAGTCTGCACCTTCACCTTGGACATTGTCTCCTGGCTTCCAGATCAGACTTCAGCATTCCAGCACAGATCTTTCTAGCATAGACTCACATGGGACACTGCAGTGAGTGCCAGGCTTTCAGTCTTTGGCTGGATTCTTTGGATTTCCGGTGTGAAGATAGCTTTTTTGCATTCTTCCGTGCCTGACTTTGCAGGTGGCTATTGTAAGCCTACCTTGTAAATACTTACATAGTAATATATCTCATATTAAATTTGTTTTTCCAGTGAAAAAAGTTTTGAGCATGGCCAATACACATGCATTGTTTTAAACCAAATATTTCTGTTCAGTGGTTAGTTGAATATGCATATATGGAGCCATGAATATGGAGGGCTGATTGTACTTTTCCCTTTTTTTTCCAGTTTTCTTTTCCCTCCCTCCTTCTCTTCCTTTCCCTTCCTCCTTCTTTTTCTTCTCTCCTCCATTTCTTGCCTCTCCTTTCTTCCCCCTTCCCTCATTTCTTTCTATGGGGTCTCATTGTGCTGTCCACGCTGGCCTCAAACTCCTAGGTTCAAGCAACTTCATCTCAGTCTCCCAAGTACCTGGGCCTACAGGCATGCACCACTATGCCCAGCTGTTCACTTGTTCTTGTCACCTGGATCTCCTCCTAGACCGCATCTTCCTGAGGGCCAGCTCCTGAATATCATGGTTCCTTGCAATGTTCTTTATACCTAGCATAGCACCTTATCCTCCCCTCATGTGACCTGCGTTAGACTATGCCTTTTATCACAACTCCTAAAATTGCAGGGATTCTGCCAAGGCTTTCCACTTTGGCTGCTTGCAGTAACTTAATGGTCTGCAGGCACTTTGAATATATTCTTGCAGGTGCCACACCTTGTAAAAGTTCTTTGAAGTCTGTGAAAACTGAGTGATGCTTTTCACAATGTCAGTGTACTTTCCCACTAGTTTCATACCCTTTTATTCGTTTCAGGGATAAGTTGGATGATAAGGATTATTCCACTGAGCCATCTTCCAGCCCAAACCCTAACTTCTAAGACTACAGTCTGCACTATGTGCTGCTGTTGTTTGAGCTTTATGCTGTGGGATTTTCTTCACCCTCAGCTTCTACAGTGCAGTAGCAGATGACCAGCACTGTGTTCTGTATTCGTCTTTGACATTACCTTTAGATCTTCTTTAGCATTCTCTCTTCCTCCAGCATGTTGAGTGACACACTGACCTGCTGGTCTGTCCTTGTCCATTTTCTTATCTCAGGTGACCTCACCCACTCCCTTGGGCTTAATTATCAGTTATCCCTTGGGCTAGTTATCAACTATTGGTGTCTAGTCAGGGCACATTCCTGGCTTTTAGTGACATGCACCTACTTAAAACTCCACATGTGCAGAACAGAAGAGTCTTTCCTTACACACTTGTTCTCTACCATCTTTCCTTTTCTTTGGCATTTTCTGGCCCCTTATCCAATATGGAGCCGAGGCCTATCTATTTTTCATTTTCAACATTTTTACATAACCCCACCTTTCCACCCTGATTACTCTTGCCTGCATTTTTGGTATGTCTATGAGACATGACATACTTTATATTACTAGCATAATCCTTATTTCCTTACCTGTAGTTCCATACTCCTTTCAGATTGTGTTCTGTATCTTCTGGAATGATCTCCGCCTAGCACAGTGCTGACAAATAACTCTTTAGCCTCAACCTTTCAGCCCCTCAAGAGTTCCGGATTGAGCCCAAAGATCCTTGTTATTAAAGCCATTTGGGGTCCAGCCTCTGTCCATCTGTTCAGCCTTCTCTCATCTGTCTCTGTTACTTTTCTCTTGTTACTAGTAGAAAATACTCAACATCCAAAAATAAGCAAGGAAATATTTATTTAGCTCATAGATTTAGGAGGTTTCAGTCTGTACTCAGCTGGCTCTAAGGCAGGGTGGCACATGGAAGAGGACAGCAGTTCATGACAGAAGAAAACAGCAAAAAGCAAAAAGGGAAGAACAGTGGCCATAATGGAGAGACAGAGGGGAAGCTTCTCTTGTTTATGTTGCATTCAATCTATCCACCCCAGGTCTGGTGTAGCACTCGCACTCATAATCCCTGTACTGGATCATGAATAATCACAAACTCTAGAACTCCTCCCCATGACTGCATGAAGCTTTGAGGGGACAACTAGACACAAACCATTGCACCATCCCCTGTGCGCTATACTCCAGCTCTGCTGATGCACTTGCATGTGTCCAGTGTGTCGAGCAATATTATGCTGTTTCCTCCTTCAGAATATTTTTGTGTAAAAATACTAGGGAATTCCTTGAAGAGGATCCAAGACTGGATAGTTTAGCCACAGAAATTAAATTTTCCACTATTATGCAGATTGGGACTCCAAGAGCTAAGGGCTGGAAGGGTTGGTTTCTTCTAAGGCCTTTCTCTGTCTTCTCTATGTGTCTTTACATGATTCTCCATACTCATTTATAAGCACACCAGTCACATTGGATCAAGGCTCACCCTGATGACTTCATTCTAATTTAATTACTCCTTTAAAGACCCTATCTCCAAATACAATCATATTTGGAGGTCCTGGGGGTTGAATTACAGTATATAGGGGATGACAATTTATCCTGTGGCACTTCTCCCTATGGCTCAAATGTATGCCATCCTTACATGCAAAATAAGTTCATTCCATACCAACAGCGCCAAAAATATTAACCCTTTTTAGCATCAACTGTAAATTAAAAAAAAAAAAAAAAAAACAGCGCTCTGGGCCAGTGCAGGTGCAAGCTGGGAAGATGGTGGCAGCTGGAGCTGGCCTTCTGAGGCGGGCATCTTCTGCCCTCCTCCTGCAGAGCCCCCACCTACCCGCACGGGAGCTGTCAGCTCCAGCCGGGCTCTATCACAAGAAGGTTGTGGATCACTATGAAAATCCTAGAAATGTAGGGTCTCTTGACAAGACGTCTAAAAATGTTGGAACTGGATTGGTGGGTGCTCCAGCATGTGGTGATGTCATGAAATTGCAGATTCAAGTGGATGAAAAGGGGGAGATCATAGATGGCCAGGTTTAAAACATTTGGCTGTGGTTCGGCGATTGCCTCCAGCTCCTTGGCTACCAAGTGGGTGAAAGGGAAGACGGTGGAGGAAGCCTTGACCATCAAGAACATGGACATTGCCAAGGAGCTCTGCCTTCCACCCATGAAACTGCACTGCTCCATGCTGGCAGAAGATGCCATCAAGGCTGCCCTGGCTGATTACAAACTAGAGCAAGAACCTGAGGAAGGAGATGCAGAGAAGAAATGAGCCCTGGGCAGGACTCCAGCAGGTCATGTAACTGCCCACTGCCACACGAACACTTTCAGCTTCCAGAAGCTCCTCGCACTACTTAAAAAGAAGCTATAAGATACGCACAATATTTCCCATCTACCTTGCACCTCTAAGCAAGCAAAATACACTGTTTAATTGTTCTGCATCCTATGGTTTCTTTCAGTCCACTTTATCGCCTTAACTCATATATGTAGTATATTTTGAAGTTCATGCATGGCCTCAGAATTGAAATCAAAATCTTAAGATCTGGCATCCCGCAAAGTGCATAAGTGTCTTACTCCACCTGGACCTATTTTGGGGAAGGATACCAGTCGAATGCCTTGGTCTGATTACTTGATAGAGTCAATGCTTGTACATAAAACAGATACATATAGCGTATAATAAAAGAATGCAAGATAAACAATTTTTTTAAAAAAATCTCATCTATATAATATGTAATAAAAAGCCTACTGACAAAGAAAAATCCAGGTCCTGATGGATTCACAGATGAATTCTACAAGAAATTTATAGAAGATATGATCCCTACATTCCTCAAACTCTTCAATGAAATTGAAAAGGAAACAGTCCTCCCAAAATCATTTCTGGAGGCAAGTATAATACTGATTCCAAAACCAGGGAAAGACACAACCAAAAAGGAGAACTACAGACCAATGTCCCTCATGAACATAGTTGCAAAAATTCTCAATAAAATTCTAGCAAATAGAATACAGCAAATCATCAAGAAGATCATACACCATGACCAGGTAGGATTCTTCTCAGGGATGCAAGGATGGTTCAATATTTGAAAATCTATAAATGTAATACATTATATCAATAGACTTAAATCTAAAAACCACATTATCATCTCAATTAATGCAGAAAAGCCTTTGATAAAGTCCAACACTCATTCATGTTCAAAACCCAACAGAAAATTGGAATAGATGGACTCTACCTCAACTTGATAAAAGCCATCTATGACAACCGAAAAGCTAATATAATTCTAAATGGGGAAAAACTGAAATCTTTTACTATTAGATCAAGTACAAGATAAGGATGTCCTCTATCACCCCTACTATTCAATTTAGTTTTGGAATCATTAGCAACAGTCATTAAAGAAGAGGGAGAAATAAAAGGAATAAGAATAGGTAAAGAAGTTAAATTATCACTTTTGCAGATGAGATGATACTTTAATTGGAAGATCCAAAAAATTCCACCAAGAAGCTACTAGAATTGATACTGAAATTCAGTAGCATAGCAGGATACAGAGTCAATACTCAAAAGTCAATAGCATTCTACACAGATAACAAACACACTGAGAGGGAAACTATAGAAACAATACCTTTTACAGTAGCACTGCAGAAAATGAAAAACCTTGGAACTCACTTAACCACGGAAGTAAAAGACCTTTTCACGGAAAATTACAACACTCTAAGAAAAGAAATGATAGAGGATTTCAGAAAATGGAAAGATATTCCCTGCTTCTGGATAGGAAGAACCAGCATCGTGAAGATGGCCATACTCCCAAAATGGTTGTAGAAATTCAATGCAATCCCTATCAAACTGCCACCAACTAACCTCTAAGACCTAGAGTAATTGTTCCTAAAATTTATTTGGAACCATAAAAGACCTAGAATAGCAAAAGCAATCTTGGCCAACAAAGACAAGGCAGGAGGCATCACAATACTTATACTACAAAGCCATTGTGATAAGATCATGGTATTGGCAATGAAATAGACCTGAGGATCAATGGAATAGATTAGAAGATGCAGAGGCCTCTACAAACACACTCAGCCACCTGATCTTTGACAAAAGGGCCAAATAAGCTTACTGGAAGAAAGATAGCCTCTTTAACAAATGCTGCTGGAAAAACGGGCTTTCTATATGGTGAAAACTAAAACTTGACCCAGCTTTATCACCATGTTCTAAGCTAGAGTCAAAATGGATTAAAGATCTAAACATTAAAACAGAAATACTCAATATCCTGGAAGAGAAAGTAGGAGGAACTCTTGAAGATATAGGTGTAGGCAAAGAGTTCATGAACAAACATGTATTCGCACAGGAAACATTTGAAAGAATCAACAACTGGGATCAACTCTTCTTGAGGAGTTTCTGCACATCAAAAGAAACTGTCAACAAAGTGAAAAGACAACCCATACATTTTGAAAAAATTGTAAGTAATAAACACTCAGACAAAGGTCTGCTCCCTAGAATATATAAAGAAAGAAGATATATTAGGGCCCTCAAATTTAAAGACCCAATCCAGAAATGGGTATCTGAGATGAATACATACTTCTCAGAGGACAAAGTTAAAGAAGCAAATAAATATATTAAAAAATGCTCCACATCACTAGCCATCCATGAAATGTAAATTAAAACAACACTGAGATACCATCTCACTCCAGAAATAATGGCTATCATAAGGAAATCAACCAACAACAAATGTTGGAGAGGATGTGGGAAAAAGGGAACACTTCTCCACTGCTGGTGGGAATGTAGACTGGTACAACCATTGTGGAGGTCAGTGTGGAGACTCCTCAGAAGAGTATGCCTGGAAATCGCATTCAAGCCAGCTATCTCCCTACTGGGAATTTTCCTGGAGGAACTGAAAACATTATATCATAGTGATATATGTGTACCTATGTTTATAGCAGCACAATGTGTGATAGCCAAATCTTGGAAACAACCAAGATGTCCGTTACACGAGGAGTGGTTGAAAAGATGTGGTATTTCTATATAACGGAGTATATTACTCAGCTGTAAAGAATAATAAACTTGAAGCATTTATATTGAAGTGGGTATACTTTGAACACACACTCATAATTGAAATAAACCAGACACACACGTGCAAATATCGTATAATATCCTTAGTATAAGAAGTCAAAAGAAGAAATACATATAGCAATGTATAACAACAACTAAAAAGAATTTAGTCAGTTAGTTCAGGCAAACTTAATGGCATATGCTGTAGGGTACTAATCAGCTTTTCTTCTGGATGGTTAACAACCTAAGTTCACAGATCAAAACTGGAGAAATAGAAGAGCTGCAAGGCCAGCCAACATTTTGGCCCTAGCCTTTCAAGGGCAGCAAAGACTCAGGAGAAAGGAGAACTTGTACTGTAACATCATGAAATTCAGTTGTGCCCCAAATTTTCTGATCAAGGAGATTATGGAGCCACAGAGGAAGGAGATTGATGATCTATAGTGTGCCTGGGGAGAGTCACATGGAGAGAAAACTTTCTCTCAGGCTCTCACAGAGAGCAAACTGGTCAATCATTGACTGTGACTCATCCACATGGCTGACACAGACAAAGGATCTACAGAATAAGGTACAGGATTACAAGATAAACCCTGAAGGGACTTGTCTGACTTCATCAGATACAAAAGCTACATTTTTTGTTATATAGGTCTTTGTCTATCTTGGTCTTAATCATCCAGTACAAAAGTATAAAAATGAGGTATATAATGTGGGGCCATAATAATAAGTTGAGCTGTAAATGGCAATAGTCAACAACTTCTTCAGATAACACTATTATTTTGGACTTCTGGACTGTGTTGGATTGTATTGCTGAGTTCTGGCACCTATAATGGTTTAATGACAATGGAGTGCCCATCTTTGACAGGTGTAGACAAGAAAAGGAAGAATCATCATGCATGTGCATAAACAGTACAGTTAGGATAAATATGCAGTGCTTATGCATAATTCTATGAGAAGCAAGATTTGCACTAATAGTGGTTGGACAAGATATTATGTCAACTTCTAGTACTATGGACAGCCACTAGGAAGATAACAAGGTAGAAAGTACTAATTGTTGAAACTGTGATATAACTCAGCTTTAAAAAAATAAGTTAAGTATACAGCTACATTCTCTTAATTCACTGATTAGAGACATCTGCTATAATAGTGTCTATAGGTATAATGTCATGTATGCACCTTGTATGATACCAAACCATTATGAAAAGTTTGTAATGTATTAATTATTAAATCTGT
>PVKA01001143.1:146886-157367 GCA_004027165.1 Ctenomys sociabilis | reverse complement strand
AGATTCGGGTGCCAGTCTAATAAGTTTGAGATTTTCCAGGTATGCCTATCCTGGGTCTAGCTGTTGTGTTCAATTCCTTTTTTGCTGCAGCTCCTTTGGTTCCGCTATGTTGGTTCCTGGGGTCAGCCCTCCTGTGTCAGGCAGGGCGTTCCCCAGGTGGGTGGGCCTGGGCTTTGGTGGGTTTTCTGGGCTCACAAAACGATAGTGGATGATCTTATTCACTGAGTAGGCTGTACTGAGCCGGCCAGCTTGTGCTGGGTCCGGGTCTACAGGCCGTAACCCAAGAAGGCCGGGAAAGGTCCCTCTGGTGCAGTGGGCCTGGAGCCCTCACTCATAGGCCAGGCTGTGCTGGGTTTCGGTCCGTAGCGTGGGACCGTGGATTGCTGAGAAATGTCCCTCCGGTGTGGCAGGCTAGGAGTTCTCACTCCAGGCTGACCTGCACTGGGTCTGGGGCTGTGGGGTGGGACCAGTAATCACCTGGAAGTGTTTTTCTGGCACAGTGTGCCTGGAGCTGTCACCCGGCCACGGGAGGTGACGGGCAGCTTAATCCCTGGGAAATGTATCTCAGGCACGACGGGCCTGAGGTTGTACACTCACTGACCTTTGATGCCCAGAGAATCAGGGAAATTCCCACTCAATCAGTGGGCTTTAGGTCAGGGGATCCGGGGAGGTGTTGGTGAGTGGGTCCTGAGGTTTCAGACCAGTCACTGGCTTGGAGGGGTTGGGGACAGGGATCCGCCTAGCGCATGTGGGAAGAAGCCAAAGGCTCTCCCTCAGACTCACCACCCTCTCACTGATCTGGGAAGCCTGGTGAGTCCTGTAAATTCGCTCTCGCTGGGAGAGCTTGGCGCGGGATCCAGGAGGCCGCTGGAGTCAGCCACTGTCTCTGGCCGGTCTCAGGGGCTGGGTGGGGGCGGGCGGGATGGAGCAAGATGGCCAGTCGGCCGCGCTGTCTCTGGCCGGTCTCAGGGGCTTTAAATGTTAATCTTACTTATAAAATACTTTTATGGTAACATCTAAACTGACATTTGACCATATAGCGGTATCCAGGCCTAGTCAGATTGACACATGAAATTAACCATACCCAGGAAGGACAATCTATATGCTTTGTGGTCGAAGTAGACACAGCCTCAAAACCCTGCCTCCGCTTTCCCATGATCTCTGCCCTGATAGAACCCTGTTCACCAGCCTGCATAAATAGCTGGAGGCCATTGCTCCTGACAACCAGAAGGTCTAGGCTGCTGTGGCCGGGAAAAAGTCTGTCCCATGTCAGCCTGCTGCAGTCTTCCAGGGCCTGGGACCTCATCCTCCTCCTTGTGGGTGTCTGTGTATACCCAGGCTAGGAGCAGAGCCTGGAGGTGGCTGATGAGCTGGGCCATATAGAGAGTGTGGATGGCCTGCCTTGTCATGCTGCTCAGGGCAGTCACCTGGGCTTGACCCCTTGTTCTAACCTGTCAGCATAGTGACCAGACAGCTGGGACAATCTTGGGATCATGTCATTAGAAAGGCTTTCGCAATGTCCTTCTAACTCAACTGGTGCAGACAAGATCCACGTGGTAATCCTTGCATTCCTATCTCCCTGGCCCTCTTCAGGGCACAGTTGGGGGCAATAATAGGTGCTTCTGTTCCCCTGAAATCCACTGACCCTAACTCAGTAAATGCTCCCCTTTGCTCTGCCATCAAGGAACATCAGGTGGAAGGCGAATCCATTCTCCAGTACCCCTGTAGAGGTGCCTAGGGGAGATATCATGTGTTTCTCATGTTGTCACAAACTCTGGGTCCCCAGGCAGCAGGCCTGTTTTAAGCCAAAATAGTAGATCTGATGTATTCTGCTGCCAGAACCAACAGTGTGCCAGACAGAACCAAGTGTGTGAGGGGCTCTCTGAATCTCTGCTGATGAGTCACACAAGCACAGAGGCATACAGGTGGACTGACCCACGATCCCACACACATGTGCATATGTACATGCACACACACACATACACACCCACCTACTCCCTATCATCTGAAAGCTGTGTTGTGTTCCCTAATTGTCCTTCCAACATGATATCTATTGATTTTCTCTTTTGTTTTTCTTCCTTCTCTTTCCTCTGTACTTTAGGGCCACAGAATTAATTAATAATGTACCTTGGTTTATGATATTCTGCTATTATTGATTTCTCCATAGCCATCTTTTACTGACTAATGAACCAATAAAAATAATATAACTTTCGATCCCCAGAGTTCTGTGCCTGCCCGGCCCCTGACTGAGACTGGGTGTGTTGGCACGGGCCTGTAATCCCAGTGCTTGGAAGGCTGAAATCAGGAGGATCTCTGAGTCCAATCTGTGTAGTGAAATGCTGCGGACCTTATATTACAAACATAAAAACCCTTAAAAATAATATAACAAATAGAACAATATGATGAATGTTTATGAATATAACAAATATTTATGAAATGTAACAAACATTTGAAACCTATGACAAATGTTTATGAAGTAATGTTGTGATCTCTGAACACTCAGGATGCCTTGCACTCATCTCTGTGGCTCTTTCCTGCCAACTACAGTCCTGAAGCATGACATCTGCAATCCCTTGCTTTCATTTTTACAAGATTATACCAAGCCTCTATTTTCCCACAAATTACCATCTCATGGTTTAAGCTTTCATTGTTTTCACCAAGATATCTTGCTGTCTGTAACTGAGGTGGCTGGATCTTAAGCCTCCCTTCCCCTAGTTCATGTGAGTAGGTAGGGCTTGGTCACCAGCCTGCAGCACCACTGGGAGATAGTGGGACCCGTAGGAGGCAGGGTGCAGTGGGAGGCAGTGAGGCCACAAAAGATTTGTCTCTGAGGGGGCACTGAGGCACAGGCTCCTCTGCACCCTGGCCACTGTGAAGTGATGAGGCCTCTGCTGTGTGCTCCAGCCCCTGGTGGACCACGTCCAAAGCAACAAGGCCACGTGATCACAGACTGACACTTTCCAAAGCCATGAGTCAAAATAAACCTTTCTTCCTTATAAGTCGCTTATCTCAGGTATTTTGTCAGAGTGCTGGAAAGCTATCACAGATATTTACAAAGACTGTGTTAGCACCAATATTTGCAATGTCTGGGTCCCTGTAGCACTGTTGCTTGTAGCTCCAGTGTGTGATTTGGAAGCAGTCCTCACTGAGAACTTCACCTCCTGTGAGCATTCAGACCAAGGGGCTTGTGGTGCTCAGCAGTAATGTTCCAACTCACAGGAACAGAGTAGAGAGGTGAGGACACCCTGCAGGAAACCTGTGGAAGAGACGGGGGGATATGATATAACCTGATTTCTCCAGATTTCTACAAGTATACCTTTGCCTTTCCAGTATGGACAAGATTGGCCTTTTTACTTGATGCTTTAGGGATATCCTATCCCTAGGCTATGTACTTGGCAGAAGAACACTTTTCTGCTCCTCTTGCTTAACCATTCCATTCTAGTGTGGTAAAAAGTTTTAGAGCAAGGAGAGTATAACACTCTTTGTGCACATGTGCACCCACACAAGGGTGCACACACACATTCACACACACACACATTCACACACACACACACACACACACATACACACACACACACACTATGTCAAACCTAAATCTCACCTTGATTACTGATTGTCGTGATTGTCTTCATCAGTCTCCTTGCTTCCGTGCTTGCCCTTATACACACCGTTCTCAACCCAAAAACCGGGAGGATCCTGCCAACCCTAAATCACCATTTCTCTCCTCTTCTCCCAGGATTCCCAATTCAGAGTAAAAGCTGGAGTCCTGAGAGGCCCACAGGCCCACATAGACGGCCCACGTGTCCTCAGTCTACTGCTCCCCACCCCTCAGCCTTCCTATTTCATCAGTGCCATCTCTGGGCCTCTGCATGGGCTATTCCCTCCTCCTCAGGTGTACTATCTATTGAGGATAGAGTATGTTACACCTCAGGTTAAAGCAGGAAATGCTTATTCAGCTCACAGTTTGTAGAGCTTTCAGTCCATTGTTTGTTGGGTGGTATGTCAGAGGGGCACTGCTGAGGACAAACAGCTCCTGGCAGGCAGAAGGCAGCAAAGTAGTGACCACAGTAGCCAAGCCTACCTTTATATTTCACTCAGTCTACCAGCCCTTTGGATGGTGCCAGCTCACAGGATGTGGATCCTGGGTGGGGCACTCTTAATCCTCGTGCCACACCCTTAATCCTAGCATCCCATGCTGGATCTCAGCATCACACACTTAGATCCAGCCACCTCTGCAAACCCCAACTGCACCACCTGAGGCTTTGGAGGGACACCTAGACGTAAGCCATAATACTCTGCATGATTCATCTCCTCCCTTTAGGTTTTTACTGGGATGTTACTGCCTATGTAATCTTACCTGATGAACATTAAAATGTCATTTCTTGTCTTCAAAACAACCTCACTAACATTCTTACATTTTTTTTCTTTTCAAATCTGTGACATGTTTTAAATGTCTATGATATGTTTTTAAATGCCAATGTACTTTTTAAAATTTGCTTTTATCTGTATTTCCTCATCTCCACTGCCTTGAATATTTCTTCTTCCATTAAGATACAGGTTTTACAATGTAAAATTCACAGTACCTGAACACCTAAAACCCAGAAAGCCCCACTATATATTTGTTAACAAATAAATGAATAGATGAAGGAATGAAGTTTCTCTCTGTGCCCCAATTTCACTTTGATCTGTCTCTGTGGAGGGTATTCTTTTTATCTTTTGACTTATTATATAGCACTTACTATGTAAGATGTGCCATCAGTTCCTGCAACATTATTATACAACCACTCGTGTCTTTGCAGCTGGAACACAGGGTCCTCAGCATAAGGATCACGCTGTCCCCTAGGGCTCTGTACCCACAGGTCAACACATGTGTGTGGTCTATCAGGGAACTGAGTGCTTCAAGGCATCTTTCTCAGAGAACTGCAGTGGGCCCGAGGGACAGAATGCCAGTGATTATAATGCAACCCATCATGTGACAGTGGTGTCCTCGGGACACTGCAGAATGGTATGGTCACTTCCGAAGTGTAGGATGCATGTCATTAGACCTGAGATGATTTTAGATGCATGCATTCCTTTCTGGTTTCATATTTGTTTTAATATATATTAAAGATTTAACAAACACACAGGGTCTATAGTTTTGTGGCTATTAATGCTTTTTTTTCAAAGAAATTTTAAGTCATGAATGTCAGCTTAAAGAAAAATTATAGCTAAGTAACGATATAGGTGTTGTGGACTGTGTTACATACCCAAAATTAATGTGTTGAAGTCCTGATTCCTGGCACCTCAGAATGAGACTGTGTTTAGTAACAGGCACTTTAGAGAGGTGATTAAGTTACGATGGTGAGGTCTAATCCTATCGGACTGGTGTCTTCATAGGGAGAGGGGACCAGGGCATAGACTCACACAGAGGAAGGCCCTTGTGAAGGCACAAGAAGAGGATGCCCATCTATAAGCAAAAGAGGGAGGCCTCAAGAAATAACCCCCAGGACACACTGATTTTGGACTTCCGGGCTCCACAACTGGGCAACCATAGGCTCACCATTGTGTTATGTTGCTTGGGCAGCCCTGAAAGTGGTACCCAAGTGGCTGAGTAAGTGGACATAGCCCCAGGGAAACACATGATCTTGGCTGAATCTCAGCTTTTCCAGTTCATGAATGCATGGCTTCCAGCAAAACTTTTGCCTTTCTGAGTCACCAGGTCTATTTCTAAAGAATAGGATGAATAGTGATCACAATGACAAGAAGCTGTAAGTATTAGAGACAGAGTTTAGCAATATAGATATGAGACAAAAGCCTAAAGTCCCAAGAGAACAGGGAGCAATAGACAGAGCTCAGTGAGAGCTGCTGCCTCTCACTTGCACATCCTGGGAAGCTGGGATCCAAGGCTGCAGATAACAGCTTCTTCTGCCTGTGCCCTGTTCTTTGGTCCTTTGTTGGGATGTTATCAGCTAGTATTTGTGTGGACCTAGTGTTAGGCAAATGGTGGAAGTCAGTAGAGATAGTAGTTTGTGTTCACTTAAGTCATTATGCACTTCCTCAGCCTGCCTTTATCCTTTAATAAGTGTGAGATGCTTCTGAGGCTCTGGGCTCACTTGGAGAAAGTCTCATCTCAGTGAGACCTCTGAAGCTACATTCATCAGGTTCTCTGGTCTTTTCTTTCTGCACCGACCCGTAACACACAATGGGGTCATATGTATTATATAAATCTCTTGGTGCTGGAAATATGGCGGTCTCCCTGTTAGAAAGGTGTTGCCAAGTGGGACAGGGACTTGTCCTTTAATTCTCTACTCCAGAAGCAGAACTAGGCCATCCAGGTCAGTGGGTGTCAGCCAGGAGGGGCAGTGGGGCTGTTGGTGGACTCCTTGGGCTACCTCCCTGTGAGTGTAGTGGGCTAGGAACAGGAGGCAGACACGCTTCTACTTTATGTCTAAGGAAATGGAGACTCAGACTGCTTCGGGAACTTGTCCTGCAGGCAGCAGCTTTTCAGCAGTGGCTTGTCCTTGGGCTAGCGTCGGCCCTGAGACCAGAGCCGGGGCCTGCTCCGGGGCTGCCCTTCTGTACTGAGAAGCCGCCAGCGAAGGATGCTCCTCCCCTTCCCTGTAGCCCTCCCAGTCGGCTGGCTCCCAGGGAAGGGGAGGAGCTCTCACTCGCTCTGAAGCCACCGTCGCCAGGGCAACACGGCCACACTGGGCCCAACGGACTGCAAGGCCTGGGGCTGTGATCCTGGTGGCCTCGTGGGCAGAGCCCGCCGCATGGATAGTCTCTTTGTGGAGGAGGTGGCCGCCTCCCTGGTCAGGGAGTTCCTCAACAGAAAGGTAATGGTTCACCTCTCCAAAGCGCAGGCTATGGCTCCAGTGCAGGGCGGGGGCAGTTTGGGACTTTGCTGGCACCTTTGCACCACCGGGGCAGGAGTGTGCCTGGCCTTCTGCCCGCTTCGGAGATGCTCCTACAAGAGCGCCACTTCCCAGGACCGGAGAACTACATTTCCCAGGAGCCATTTCTGTGACTGTTCCCAGGCACTTCCGTAAAGCCAGTCGGGGACCTCGGCACCCCTGCCTTTCTGAACCCTCTGCTCTCAGGAGGGGTGGGCAGCAGCCCGCTGGGGCGGGAGCTCCAGGGCACAACCGAGCGTCCCTGGTGCCGGGCACAGCAGGTGGGATGCAGCCCGAGCTGGGTCACCAGCCTGCAGGACTATTGGCCCAGAACTGCTGCAAAATGACTTTCCCCCCAAGCCGAGTTGGCTGGGAAAAGTTCCCGAGAGTCAAACCTTTAGTCCTTTTATTGAACAGTGGGAGTCTCTGCTGTAGTAAGAGCGTTTTGTAGGAGGAATTTGTAAATTCTCCTTTTGTTTCGCCCCAGGAGAGATTTTTAAATGTTTACACTGACGGGGACCTGGTGTGCAGAGGTCTGCAGGTCGAGGAGGATACCTGGGACCTTCTATTTTTTCGATGAGAAGTATCTGAGGGCTATGCGTTATGGGTTCTGTTTTGTGTTAATGTTACGTGGTGCCGAGGGGCATTGTCTGGAGTTGAACCTCCCTGTGCCTCTACCCCCAACTTTTTTTGTGTGTTTGTTTGTTTGTTTGAGGCAGGGTCTCACTCTGTAGTCCGGGCTGACCTTGAACTAGTGGCCATCATCCTGCCTCAGTGTCCTGAGTGCTGGTATTACAAGCATGTGCTCCCAGGCCTGGCGCCTACACAACTTTTTGAGTGGAGAAGTTGGATGCAGGAGGTTCAAGTTTTGTTATGAGTGTGCAGCATGAACGTGTAAGCTGTTACCTGTTACTTGCTGGCTTAATCTCCTTATCTCTAAAACAAGAAAAATTAGATTCACTTTTGGCAGATTTGAAATAAGCATCAATAATAATACAGGATATGGGTAGCTCCTGGGCGTTATGTGTGACACATAGATATAATGTACATACAGGTATTAACTCTATGCCCACTTCTTTGTCTCTGACATACATTTGTTTGAAAAATACTTTTGTATGTTTTTTTTTTTAACACTTTATTTGATTTATTTACTTTTTGTCATAAGGAGATTGAACTCAGGACCTTGTGCCTGTTGATATTTTGTTTTTATTTAAAGTGTTTAATGTACCTGGCTTGATCATACCTTCTTTGGCCTTCCACCACCTGGCCCGAGCACGGGGCATCAGTGACACCTGGGAGGCTGGCTGCTATCCGTGTTTCCTCCCTTTATGTGGGCATTGGGTGGCTTCCATGTGCCTTCCTTTGTTAGACACAGACAACACCGAAGGCCTTGCAGACTTCCCTGGGACCCTGACAGTGCAACCCCAGACTACCATCCCATCCCATCCTCATTTCTAGCTTCTCCCCTGTTTTTTCTTCTGTTCAAGCCAGGCCCAGGCCAACCAAGTTCTGTCTTCCAGCAAGCTTCTGAGGTAGCTCCAGCCAGGTGGTCCTCAACTCACCTTGTCTGTGACTGCTTATTGGTACTTATACTATAGTTAATCCCTCTGCCTATGTCACCTTCCACGTGGGGCCTAGTGCTGGCCCCCAAACCTGGCAGCACCTTGGAAGCCCTCTAGTCCCCTTGGCCTCTGCTTCCAAAGCTCCATCTTCAACACTAAGATCCTGAGAGTAAAAGGAGTGGCCCAGGTCACTCAGGAAGTCCCGGAGAGCTGGGACTCTTCAATAAGTACCATAAGTGACTGCTGATCTCACTGCCTTCTGTGCATGGGTTCACATGGGCAGGTACCCGGCAGTCATGAGCTGAATTCCCACCATGGTGCCAGGCACTGCTGGGTCCTGTTGTTTCAAATTTTTGTAACTATCCTGAGAGACGGGTATAATTTCATTGTTCTTTTTCACATAGGATGATTATGAGGCCAGGAGGGCAAAACCCTGGCCCATGGTGAGCAGGCCAAACCATACCAGGAGCTCACCCAGTACATTCACAGCTTCTTTGACTATGAGGTCCTTCAAGGCCTGGCTGCCCGCAACCTTCCTCTTCCCCTGTGGCTTCTGTAGTCTTCCACCCTCTAGCTACTAAGTGGGTGTCCGTGGACTCGCTGAACATAGCCTGCCCTCAGGGAGACTCATGAGAGGCCCCTAGTGATGTCAGGTTGCAGTGGCTCCTTTGGTGCCTCCGCCTCTTGGTTCTGTGGCTCCTCCTCCGCTGCAGTGATCTGCCCTCTGTCACCCTTTCCTGGGATAATGGCCTTAGCTTCTTCATTCTAGCACAGCTCCCTTTCCAAGTTCTCAGTTTCAAGTACCCCACCTTTCTTCTTCCCAGCACATCTCTCTTCTTGGCCCGAGACCACTTACTCATCACCCTTACCTGGACGTGCATCATTGTCCCCGCCAGCTGTCCAGTCCCACATCCTGTATCCCACCCACCCATCATAGTCACTTGCTTCATGACCTGCTCCACTCTCTCCCTTCCTTCTATTGTTCTCACAGCTGGGTAGAAGTCACCCCAGCCTGCCTGCTGCCTGCCCCTGAGAGCCCAGGGAGGTTGCAGAGCACTACCACCACCAAGCTGATGGCTTCACTTCGAGTCTGTGGCCACTCATGCTGTGGTGTCCCAGGGTCACCTGTGCACCTAGATGTGCTGTCCATCCTGATCACTCTCTGAAATCCTGGGTGCTCGTCTCACACCTTGTCTCACCCCATCCCAAGGCTCCTTTCCCATCTGATCTCACTGAAAGCAGATATAGTCATGAGGAGTGAGAAAAGTCACACGGGCTCCCGCCCACATGAGGATAAGCCATCCTGGGCCTGAGCCAATCACCCCATCCCCCCTTGTGTTCCTAGCAATGAGTCCTCTGTGTCTGGTCAGGCAGCCTGGCCCCTTGTGTGTGCTTAGGGACACATCATGCCTGGATGTTTCCCTTTCCACTGGGGTATTCTTATCAGTCCACATACGGGCTCCTGAAGCACCCCAGTTTGACCCCAAGCCCTGTGGCTATGAATCTTCATTTCTTCTCATCTTTTTAGTCAAAACCCATGAAAGAGCTATGTATACTCTGACTCCACCATCTTTCTTAGACTCATTTTTAATCTGGCTTTTGTCCCCATAGACTGGGGAGACCACTCTTAACCTCTAATGTTCACTCCTTGGTTTTCTTGATCTGAGAATTGTGTGTGTCACCATTGAGGATTCTGTTCTTTTCCTTGGCTCCCAGGTGCCCTCTGCTTTTGGCTTTCCTTTGCTTTCTCTGGTGGCTCCTTCTCAGAGTCTTTGTCCCCAGCTCCTTCCCTGATTTGTGCCAGGGAGCTCAGTGCTACAGTATATGGTCATTCCTCTTTGTATTTTCCGTCTTTCTTTAGCATCCCAGCCAGTTTTGAAGGTTCCAAAAGCATCTATCTGTCGAAAATCCTAAAATGTTTATTTTGCTTTGAATTGAACTCTTTCTGAGTATGCTGTATTTCCGCATGGATGTCTAATTAGCTTTTCAACCTGTCTCTGATAGTGGCTTCACTCACACTATATGTGGCACCAGATATCCCCTCCCC
>PVKA01001143.1:0-146786 GCA_004027165.1 Ctenomys sociabilis | reverse complement strand
GTGAAGTGGCGTCTGTAGTCACCTGCCTCCTATATTCTTTTCCACTCAACAGCCAAGTGATTCTTTGAAAATATATCAGTCCTCGCACTCCACCAGCCCCCCTATAGTCCTCCCCACATCACCAGAGCCTACTTGCTTTTCCCTTGTCTGCATCTGCTCAGCTGTCTGGCCTCATCTCCTCCCTCTGTCCTCTGGCTTGAAGCTTTCGATGCACTAGCTGTTGCAACTGCCACAGGGCCTTTGTGCTTGTTGTGCGTGTGGAACGCTGCAGTCCGCCTGGGCTGCTCCCTCACCTCCCTCGGGTTTCTGCCTGCAGTCCCCTAACCTGTGGAGCCTTTCCTGACCACTTTTCATAAAACAGCATCCCTCCTCCACACCACCTCTTTAAATCAAAACTTTCTGTCCTTAGATGCAGGGTAAACAGGAGACAACCAAACCACTACCTGACTCTGCTTTCCTATACTACCGTCCCCCATGCCCAGCATGTTAAATTTGTTGTGTTTTCCCTGTAGAATGTAAGCTGCTGGAGGATGGGACTCTGATGTGTTCACTCCGCGGCTCCTAGAGACTGCATTGGTAACTGAGTGGTTCTTGTTCTTCAACTTATAAGTAGGGAAACCAGAAGAGAGAGCACAGAGATGATGCCCAAAAGTGGCTGTTTATCTGAAATAGTGACCCTTGTTTTTTTTTGGTTGGGGGTGTACTGGGAATCAAACCCATGACCTTGTACTTGCCAGGCAGGTGCTGTGCTGCTGAGCTATATCCCTGGCAAAAGACCTTGTCTTTGTATTTGCATTCCCCATGTTGTTTCCACAGTAGTGCATGGTGACAGTTAACAAGACTGTGTGCTTACCATTCATGTTTGTTTCCCCCAAAGAATGTCAGCTCTCATTCTTTCCATGTCCCTTACATGTATGACAGAGCCTGGAACATAGTAGGTACACGAGGGTGTTTCTGAATGAAGCTTAAACAGTGTGGCTGGGGCTGAGGGCTGGTTGACTCCTGAGAGCAAACTTGCAACCTCCCCCAGGTGCTGGTATCCTTCACATGGGGATGGAGGTGTTCAATATCCCAACATTTCGTGATTAGAACTACTGGTGGATGTAAAGGTATCTACCAGAGAGGGAGGACCCTTCCTTATAGAATGTTCCACACCACCTTGATCAGCGGGGAAGCCGTGGTTAAGCTCACATGAACCACAGGCGGTCGCCTTTGAGTCCCACCTCTTTCCAGTTGACTCTCCCCACGTACCTCGTCCACCTTTCTCCAACACACACTTCCTTTTCTTTCTGTGCCTTTCCCCAAAGACCTCCTTTTCCTTCTCTTTGGCTCCAGGCTGTGTTTCCTGCGTGAACCTTCTTACCTCAATTCATGGCGGGGAGGAGCAGGTTTGGTCTTGGATTTCCTGCAGCTAGAGTCTCCAGGACACTCTGAACACAGAAGCTAGGAGAAGTAAAGCCGTGGCTAGCGCCAGGGGCTGGGATCTGTCTGGCATGAGGAGTGCCCTGGACACAGGCTGAGCAGTCTATGAGGCATATTCTCATCCTGAGGGCATCTGGTGACCCCCGAGGGTACAGGCACCAGCTGCGGGGCTGTGTGTCCAAGGAGGAACCAGGTAATGGTGAGCAGATAATACGCTCCCAATTTACCATCGTCACAAGCTGAGTCTTTGCACCAGGGTGGCATGGGGGAAGAGTGGCTTTCCTGGTGACTCACTACACATTGACCAAGAGCTCCGTATGGGCCAGGGTCACCGAATCACAGATTCACAGGTTGGGGTGATCAGAACATCCAGTTGTTCGTGGGAAAACCTGCCTTATCTCCTGATTTCTCCATTTGAGGAAAGAAAGGAATGAATATGGCTTTTGTTTTTCTCTTTTGCTGTTAAGCTTCACATTCCTTGGCCCCACCTCTAGGGCCAAACACCAGGCCTCAGAATTGGTCCTGGGTACATGGGTCACCTGGATTTGTTTGAGCCAAGGCCTGACAAACCTAGCCATGGCTGACCCCACATGGTTGTTGCAAGATTCAGAGCAACTGTGAAGGTGATGTCAAGTGTAAGGTTTAAATAAAACTGAATTTCTCCAGTCAGCACTGGAGACCGATCATAATGAAGAACATCAGTTGCCTCTTGTTTTCCCTGTGTCAGAGGACACATGGTTTTGATTTAAAGTGACTCAGACATCTTCCCTCAGGGCCTGAAGAAGACATGTTTGACCATGGACCAGGAACGCCCTCGCTCTGACCTCAGCATCAACAGCAGAAATGACCTCCGAAAGGTCTTGCATCTGGAGCTTCTCTACAGGGAGAACAAGGTGTGTACTTCCTAAGGTGTGGTGAAGTCTGGAACTGAGGCTGATGGCTGTGGGGAAGGTGCCAGGGCTTGGCCTGCCCTGGGACTTCCTCCTCTGCCCTGTGCTTCTGTCAGGGTGTTGTGTGTGTGTGGGCTGTTTCTTCTTTGATTTGACCCCCAGGCTGTGTCTGTGCCCAGCCCCCCACTGTTGTGCCCCCACACCCTCCTCCTCCTCGAGGCTACTTTGAGTAAAACTCTACTTCAGATTATTAAGTCAGACTACAATTTTCTATTCCCTGACTACAGAATATTTTCTTTCTTCCCTTCTGAGTAACACCTTGGTCTTAGGTCTATTGTGACACATACTTCAGGCCGGGTGGGAATTGGGTTCACTGTACCCTGGCACTTTGGAGTCAAAACAAACGGACTGCGTTTGCTCCATTGTGGGGAGGGCCTCCCTGGCCCTCAGACTCCAGGCTAAACAAGTTTTCACAGTACCTGATAGAACTGTCACATTTGTAATAGGATGTTTGTATGATTATTTGATTAACGTTTGCCTCTTCCATGAATTTGGATGCCGCAGAAAGCTAGTGACAATCTCTCTTCTGTACACTGTTCTGTCCTCGTAATTAATGTATTGTCTGGTGATATAGTGAAGCATCAGTATGGTTTTGTGCAATAAATGAATGAGGGGCTGAATGAATGAGTAGATAAATGAATGAAGCTATAATCCAAGTTAATTGATCTTTCTGTTAGGAATACACCATTTTCTAATTCATTTATAGAGGAAATTCCCCAGCGCGTATTGTCTTGTGGTTGGGCATAATGTCAGAGTCAGAAAACATCTGATGATTGACCATGTGGTTTTGCATTTACCATAATTTAAAAACAAAGGCAATGAAATGATATTTCACTCAGAACTTCAAAATACAAAACAAAGAAAGAAAGATGCCCTTTTGGAAATGGGGACAGGGAACTGGTTCTGCCTAGTGGACTTCTGGGCCACCAGCCTCAAGGCCCAGAACACAGACTTTAAACCACTGCTGTAATGAGGGGCTCCCGCCCCCAGAGGGCAGCTATGAGCCCAGTGGCTGTCTGAGGTCACAGTTACAGGATAGAGATTCAGACTCTCAACTCCACCGCTGTAATAGTGATCATGCTTATTATTTAATTGTAACTCATTTTTCAAATAGCAATTTAGAAGATTATATCAATGTTGAGGTGAGGCCAGGCTATTTCTAAGATATCCAGAGGCTCCTTAAGCCCCTTGAAAGCCATCTGATAGGCCAGAGAGGGTCTTAGGCCTGGTTTCACTTCATAAAGCAAAACACAGAATTTCAGGCCAATTTGTAAGCCTAATCCAACAAGCCCCCACCCTCCTGCTGCTGTGTGCTCTCCAGAAACCCTCATGCTTCCCTTGGAGGTGGGAAAGGTGGAGGCAGCCAGGTAAAGTCATCGCAAAGGCTCAGGCAAGGCGCCACCCAGCCGGCCTTCATCTGCTGGGTCTGGGAGGGTGCTCGGCGCCTCCGTTTCCTGGGTGCACCCATGGGCACCTTTGCGCCTGCAGCAGGTGCTGCACACCTTCTCTCCGGCAGATTTGCAGGCAGGAGTGCTTATGAGGGATACTCTGCCCTGGGAGTGAGACCGATATCCAGAATAGGTACTTAGCCTTTCTGGTCCGTGGAGATTTTAGGGAAAATCACCTCTATCTAAGTTCCAAGAACTATCCTTGCCATTCAAATTATATTTATTTATTTGCCATAATATACTATAATATAATATGTTATCTTAAAATATCTAGGATATTTTCCTTAGACCTTGGTGAGTGTCCTGATTATTTAACTTAAATAGTAGTTATTAGCTGTGATACAACAAATTGGGGCCTGTATTTTTAAAGAAAAAGGTGCTTGTTAGTCTATTTGTTACATGATAATTTTGTCATTCAGTCAGCCCAAAGGAGCATGATCCTAGGGAAACAATTTAATGTTAATATTTTAGTAACTCATTTTCCCTATTAGATTAAAGTTAAAATGCCTAATTAAGGTAGAAGTTTTGAAAAACAGTATCCAGCTGCTTATAAAGGCTGAGTGTCAGCTGTGAGCAACACTGAGGTCCCATGAGGTATAATTCAGACCATCCAGGGCCATGCATCCCTCTTCTTGAGAAAAAGAGCAAGAAGTTGAATTAAATTATATATTTTCCTCAACTCTCTTTATTGTAAGCTTCAGACTTAGGCAACATGGCTATTTATTTATTTATTTTAACATGTCCTTTTTAATAACTTTCTTTTCTGGACTTAGTACAAGGTCTATAGAGTCTCACTACATAGATCTGACTCGTAGTGATTCTCCTGTTTCCAGCTGCCCAGGGGCTGGGATTATAGGCACACACCATCATGCCCAATCTTAGCTGCTGTCTCAGTGCGCCCCAGGGGCGGGGCTGGCAGGGCACGCGGGGGATCGAACTGGCCACTGCGCTCTGCCTAAGCAAGCACTTTAGTCTGCTGAGCTATTTGGCCAGCCTTTTTTCTCTTCTTTTGGTCTCATGTTAAAAGAAATGAGTAAATGAAACAGTCCCTGGATCTCACCAGAGAAGGCTGTCAGATTTGGCCATTGGCCATTGGCCATGGGCCAGGTTAGAGTTCTGGCACAGATTAGAGAAGCGAGGAAGGACTGGGCGCACACTAAAGCTGCTCCGTTGTCAGGTGCTGTGCCACTCTTAGACTGCAAACTCCCCTGACACCCCTTGTCAGGCCACAGCTCCGCAGAGCGGGGCTCGGGGGGTGGGGTGGGATGGGGTGGCAGATGGAGACTGCAGCACAGCAGGTGCATGAGGCCAGGCTGTGCATCCTGGTTTGGACAGCCATGTCTGTTCAGACCACTGGGGGAGGTTTACTCTTCTGGCTCAGAGAAACCCAAGAGGTAATGGGGATTATAGGCTTAGAGTATAAATTAAATTGATCCTGACTGCTTGTATGGTTTGTTTTTGTATTTTAGGGAAGGGTCTACAGGGTGTTCAGGGTCTCACTACTAGATTGGACTCGTAGTGATCCCCCTGTTCACAGCCTCCCAAGAGCTGGGATTAGAGGTGTGCGCCGCCACGCCCAGTCTCAATTGCTGGACAACATCAGCGTGTCTCGTGTCTCGAGGGCAGGCCAGGGGATCAAATGTTCTTTCTTTCTTTCTTTCTTTCTTTCTTTCTTTCTTTCTTTCTTTCTTTCTTTCTTTCTTTCTTTCTTTCTTTCTTTCTTTCTTTCTTTCTCTTTCTTTCTTTCTTTCTTTCTTCTTTCTTTTACTTTCTTTCTTCTTTCTTTTACTTTCTTTCTTCTTCTTTCTTTCAAAACAGCAGAAGCACTTCTGGCAAACCGTTTTTGTTTGTTTGTTTCCTTGCTTTGTGGTTCAGGCTGGTCTTTTATTTATTTATTTATTTTTTGTGTGTGTAACCAAAGATTGAACTCAGGCCCTTGTGCTTGCCAATAGGAGGTGCCTATTCCACTGAGCTATCTCCCTGGCCCTCAGGCTGGTCTTAAACTCACTATGTAGGCCGTGCTGGCATTGACCTTAGGGTGACCCTCCTGCCTTAGCTTCCCAAGTGCTGGATAACAGCTGTGTGCCACCACTCCTGGCTTTCTGTGCTTTTTATATTAGCTTTCTGTCCCAGTTGTCTCTAAATTGCTACCGTTCAACATCAAATGGGGAGGTCACAGACTAAGAAAATATTTGGGCCCCAGATGTTTATTTACAGAATTAGGGTTTTCTATACACCTGTTTTTTAAAAAATGTGAAGAGAGGTATTTTTAAAAGTTATTTCTAGGAGAACTTGCTTATAGAGGGAATTTTCTTGGGTTTTCCTGTATTTACATCATAGTTTGTTGTACTTGTTCACTGGATTGCCTGACTTAGGCCATGGATGGTAGTTATTTTGGGACAGAGATTTTGTCTTCATCTATACATCTTTGTCCAACACAGTACCTCGCTTATGCAATAGGCAAATCGTCACGAGTTTGCGGAAATCATGTACGAATGAGTGAGGAGACAACAAATTTGTGTCAAAGAATTGGAATTTTTATGGTATCTATGATTAACTGCATCTATGATTGTTATCTATGATTTAGCTGTATCTGTGATCAACGACTTTTCCCACCTCCCAATGATAGGCAAAAGAAAATCCTGTAAGAACAAGCCTAGAACTCATCACTAGATACTTTCTGGATTACACTGGAAACACGGCTAAAAATTTAAACCAAGAAACTCCAATCCCTGCACTCTCAGCTCCAAAGAAAAATAACAGATTGCCAGTGAGAAGCCCCGAGACCGCACTGGTGAACATATACGACCTTTCAGATGAAGATACAGGATGGAGACTGTCTTCGCCAGAAACAAGCAAGACCAGGTACCTGTTCCCATTTCCTCTGTAGAGTAGCTTCCTATAGCTGCTGCTCTAACTTAGTGGTTGTAACTTCAAGTATTCTTCTGAGAAGCAGCAGCAGCATATGTAGATGCTGTTTGACTCGTGCTGTGGTTATGTCCAGCTAAGCCTATTGTCAGTTGAAAAGGTTGGTTGTAGAAGCGTTCAGTCCACTTAACCTGCAGAATGTCAAAGCTGAGCAGCAGCACTGTGGAGGATCTATTGTTTCCTGCTGTGGCTGACTTAATGAGGCCAAAGCTCCCTGCCACTGACCAGCATCCAGAGTATTGTATTCTATATCGCTGGGAAAGATCAACATTTGAAATTCGAATTACGGTTTCTGCTGAATGTGTATTTCTTTCACACCATTGTCAGACTGAAAAATTGTAAGTTGAACTATTGTAGACTGGCACTTCCTGTCTATGCAGATGTGTACGCACATACATAAGAATATGTAAAGAGGTTTATTTTAAGATTTGGCTCGTGCAGTGGTGGGAACTGGTGAGTCTGTAATCTGTAGAGCAGAGCCTGAGGCTGGAAATGCAGGCAGAATTCCTTCTTCTCTGAAAGTCTTCAGGTTTTGATTAACAGTTAAAAGAATGAGGTCCCCCCACATGCTCAAGAGCGTTGTCTCTGCTTTGCTTACATTCAACTGGCTGGAAATGTTGCTTACAGTGCAAATTGATTCTCTGTTATTCTGGAACTCAGAGTCCAGACTCAGTCTCACTGGGTAGAGGTAGGTGAAGTATCTGAGTGCCAGTTCCTTCTAGAGGCTTTGAGGACAAAACCCTGCTCTCTTCTGGCCTGTTAGAGACCTACCTCCCTTAGCTCCTGGCCCTTTTCTCTATGTTAAAGCACACCCCTCTACTTGGGTGGTTACATCTCTGAACTACCACTAAAAGAGGCTTATTTATTTCTTTTTTTTTTTTTTTGTCTTTTTGAGACAGGGTCTCACTATGCAGTTCAGGCTGGCCTCGAGCTCACTTTGTAGCTCAGGCTGGTCTCGAACTCACAACAATCCTCCTGTCTCAGCCTCCCGAGTGCTGGGATTACAGGCATGCGCCACCACGCCCAGCGAGGCTTATTTATTTCACTACTGTATCCTATTGTCTCTTTCCAGGAAGGAACCTCGTGGTTGCCCTGAGCCCACCAGGTAATCCCCCACAATAATCTTCCCATCTCAAGATGCTTAATTTAACTGTATCTACAAATTTAGAAGGTAATGTAGTCACAGGTTACACAGATCAGGTGTGGGACTTCTTGTGTGGGGGGTCATTATTCAGCTTCCTGTGCTCTGCGCTTCACAGCCTCTGCAGGGGCAGAGGATGCCTACTGGAGCACCAGTATGTTCTTCTAGAGAGAGAACCATTTGGTGATGGAGGACAGTGATGATTAACATTATATTTTATATTCTGAGGCACCTAAGTTCAGGGCCCTGCTTTATCTTACTTTTTCAAAAACAGGAGCATAATATTCTAGAAGCAGTGAGACGCCATAGAAGTGGAGAAAATCTGAAAGATAAGATCTATGGAGTGCTTGGAAGACAATGATTTGGCATTCTTAATTGAACCTGTATTATCTGAAGAACATTAGCTGAAAACTATCATACTCTGGCATTGCCTGCACAGTTACCCGGAGTGAGTTTAACTCCTGGTGAAAAGGTTTTGTTCCCCCTACTGGTCAGAAAAGCATTTCATTTCCTGAGGACAGCTGAGGCTCAGGGCCCAGGTGCCAAACTGTCAAAAGGTAGAACCATTAGAGACATTTAGCTCCATGTATTAAGGAGTTGTGCTCCCCTCCATAGCCATTTTCTTGGCTAAAAAATGAAATATTTCTGAGAAGCCAAAAAGAAAAAACAGTGGTGAAGAAGTTCAAGCCCAGCACTTTGGGTGTCCTCCCTTATTCCTCCTTCCCTGGCCTCTTTTGTACCCTTGTCTTGTCAGCTCTCTGGTGACACCAGACTTCTCTCCCACTTCCCTGTTGGCCAGGGCCTCATTCACACACCCCGCCTCTCCCTCTGTAACTCTTCTCCTTAAATCTGGGCCCCACGTGAGACAGTGGACACTTCCCACAAAATAGTCTGCCAGGCTGTGCCTTCCTGCATCACCTGCAGCTTTCACGAAGAAAGCCAGGCTTCTCAGGTAAACGTGCAGAACCCTACCTGTGGCCTGTCCAGCCTGCTCAGCTCGACATGCCTGTGTTATGGGCCTGTCTCCTTGGCTCAGGGCTCCCTTTAAGGCTCTTGTCTCTGATCAGTCTCTTGACAGGAGAATTGGCTCCAGTCTCTTCTGCCTGCATGCCCCAGTCACAGCGCACATGACTGCTGCTGTCACGGGTCACTCAGCCTTGGAGGGCAGTGTGGCATCAAGCAGGTATCAGTGCTCATCCCTGCCCCTTCCCAGGGTAGAACACATTGGGTTGTGAGGAGTGCTGACAAGGGAAGGCTCCTCTTTACCGGAGTCTGGTTTCAGATCTTGGCCTCTTGTTCTCTTTTTCACAACTTGGTTTCTTTCATTCTCAGCCCCTTCCTTTTCTCCTCTCTCCACTCATTTATCTCTTCCACATGTCTGTGCATGCACGCACACACACACACACACACACACACACACACACACACACAGAGATTTTGGCACACCTGTTCAACTTTCCTGAATAGTAAGTGAATGCTAAATTTGCCCCAAGTTTTCTCCACCACTCTCAGGTGAGTGCAGTAAAGCTGAGCTCACACATCCCAGGACTGTTTTGCAGGGTTCTGGTTTTGCTGGATAACCCAGGTCTGGATTAACAAGGACTTGAGGCAGCCTAACGTGGACCATCATTTCTGATTTTGTTTGCTATATCTGTTTGCTGTTTTGTAGGCCACAGTGCTCTGACATCAGAGTATTTTCTGTCACTTACCACATGATGTAGTGACCATGGTTGCAGAATTTATTGTCATCATTACTGATTCCTTTGGGGGAGTCTGTTTTAATAGAATTATTTCTTTTCTACAGACCAGACAGTCTTGATGAGGTTAAACTTGGCAATTTGTCATGCAAAAGGCCCCCACACAAGAGCAAGCCTGGGCCTGTGGGACCAGATCAGAGCGCCCCATTGGCATCCGCATGGGAGGAGGTGGACAAGCTTCACTTGCTGGACCCTTACATGGATGTGAAGAGGGCAGGAGAGAAGACCAGGCCCAAGGCTGGCCTGATTTCCCGAGGCATGATGGCTGGGCCCGTAGCCAGTTCCCCACAGGTGGGGCGCTCTTTCCCTTGCTGAGGGGCTGCGGGAAGGAGAACAGGGCCAGAGCACAGCCTGGGCTTCTAGCATGTGCACAGGACAGCCCTGGAGGGGGAAGCTGCATACAGGCCTGGGAAGCACCCCTGGTCTCACGTCATTGACACCTGGGCCTTGAGAAAGCCTCAGCTCTTTTCCTGCTCTCAGTTTACCCTTTAGAGCAGTGAAGGGATGTCATGACTTTGTAGTTCTTTGCTGGGTGAAAACACATTCCAAGTTGGTTTTTTTTTTTGCAATTCAGAAATGAGCCTATAGAGCATCAAAAATAGATTAGGAGACTAGAAGCCCTAAACTTTATAGCCTCACTTATTTGTGTTTTTTGTTTTTCCTCTTTCAAAAAGAATTCTAAAAGTTTAACATTGTTTTCTAGTCTTCTTCAAGGAGAGACCACGGGGTAGGGGAGATAGCTTAGTAGAATAAGCACTTGCCTGCCAAGCCCAAGGCCCTGAGTTCAATCCCCAGTACCACCAAAAAAAAAAATAAAGAAGAGACCACGGTGTAGTTCCATGGGATGGAGAGATTAAACCAAATGGGGAAAAATGCTAAGCAGGTTTACAAAACTATGAGCAGGAAAATGAAGCTAAATTAAACACAGAGCACACAGTGTAGCATCAGGAGCCGGAGCAAAGCTGCAACAGCTTGTGTGTGGTCACCTGCACATGCTCTGATGCTGGCCCTGCTCTAACTCATTAGCACAGAATTAGCTCAGAAAGCAGTGGATCCTCTCCCTGCCTCTACCTCTACCCTGTGCGGTCTTTGATTAAGGTCTTTATTTCTCTTGGCTTTGTTCCCGTTAGTTAGGTGATTGTCTGTGGATCTCAGAGTCTGGGATGCCCATGACTTGCATTTATTTACTTATTTCTTTATTTGGTATAGAGTCTCACTATGCAGCTCAGACTTCTATTGATCCTCCTGTGTCAGCCTCCCCAGCACTGGGATTACAGGCATGCACCACCATTCCCAGTTTTGGGGCCAGCAGGGTGTACCTGGGGTTTTGGGGCTGGGGCAGTATGCAGTACTAGGAATTGAACTTGGGACCTCGCGCTTGCCAGGCGGGAGCTTAGACTGCTGAGCTGTCACCCCAGGCTGCCCATGGCTTTATGATCTTGCATCTTTGTGTTCATATCAGAGGAGAGAGCATCTGCTCCCCCTTGCATATTCAGGCTACTACTTGATACCCTGTTCTGCCCCGAGTGTCTCACTGTTGAAGGACAATGAAGAATATGAAGGACATTCATGAACTAGACCACATCCAGAGGAAAAGATCGAGGGGAGATGAAGAATGGAGACAATTGTAGGATTTGGAGATGTTTGATCTTGTGAGGAGAAGTCTTGCTGGCAGAGTGTAAGAGGTTTCCTTGAGTGTAGAAGCAGGAAGAGTCTCTGTGTGGCCGGTTGGTGTGCTGACTGCCTCTCTGATGCTGCGCCTGTAGCTTGGTATTCTTTTTCTATTAGACCGAGGTGTGGCTTTCAGAGCCTGCTGGGTACCTCGAATGCTTGCTTCTGGTGGATGGACTGGAGTAGGGTATGCAGGGGCTCCCTCAGCCCCCTTGGTCTTGATTTGCAAGCTTCGTGAGAGCAGGAGGGCAGCATGCCGTCTGTGAGTAGCGTGTGGTGTGCACTCGCTGGCCTTGGTGGACCGAGTGGTGTAGACTCACCCGATGGCTCCAGAGAGCACAGCTGACCCCCGTGCTGGAGGAGTCTGAACCACTTCAACAGGACAGGTTGTTTTGGAGGGGACAGGACTAACTGTGGGAGGGCTGGGGAGATAGCTCAGTGGCATAGTGTTCGAGCCCTGGTAACTGCCCCTGCACACATGCGCGCATGCACACACAGACACACACACAGACACACAGACACACAGACACACACAGACACAGAGACACACAGACACACACACAGACACACACAGACACACAGACACACACATAGACACACAGACACACACACAGACATACACACACACACACACACACACACACACACACACACACACAGACTAATTGTGCCAAGGGGAAGTGCTATCTGTTGGGGACATGGCAGAAGCAGTCCTGACTGGGTGAGTGGCCACCACAGCAGCTCTCAGGCTTTATGGTCTCAGAATCTCTTCATATTCTTATGAAGTTATTGAGGCACCCCAGAGCTTTGATCTGGGGGATGGTGTCTACTGACATTTCCTATGCTAGCAATTAAAACTGAAACATTAAATTTATTTATTAAACCATTAAAATAATGGTAGTAAAGTCATTACACTTACAACCTATTTTAATAAAAACCCCTATATTTTCCAGTCCCCCCCAGAAATTAATTAGTGAGATGAGTAATGTTGTTTTACATTTGTTTTTCAAATCTCTTTGCTATCTGGCTCAGATGAAGTCAGTTCAAGTTTCATTTTTGTTTTAGCATTTGGTCTGTTGCAGTATGGTGTTTTGATTGAAGTGTATGAAGAAAATGTGGCCTCTGATAAGCACTTGGAGACATATTTTTAAAATATTAAAATATACTTCAACACAGCCTTTTCAGAAAACAGGGGGTATTGTTCATTGACACCACACTAAAATTAGATGAACTGTAGTTTCTTAATGTAGAATCTGAAGTCCTATCAATGTACATCTTACACTTTTATCAGTTTCCACTGACCTCTCTTACATGTTGAGTCTTTTATCTCTGCATAATTTAGTAACGTGATGCATTTGTCACTTGGAAACGATTGCTTACTGAGGTATACAGATGAATACATTTCATTTTACAAGAAAATTCCTCATTTGTTGATGTTATCGCCCAACTTATCAGAAAAGTTATCAAGTACTGCAGAGCTGTCGGGCTCGCAGTGGTGGCTATGAATTTTTCAAAATTCTAATTTTTACCTGGCAGCCTGTATTTTGTCACTAAAAACAACACACCATTTGTTTGCCCTGATATGACAAACTGTTTATTTCTGAGAAATCCATGCCGGAATCCCCAGCCTGAATCACCATGGTTCTTCTTGCAGTGGTTTCCATGAAAATAACAGCAAGGTTCCTCAGCATTGCGATGGTCGGCCCAGCACTTGGCCCATCCTTCCCACTCAGCAGATGTCGGGCCTCAATTGAATAAAATTAGTCATTCTCACGCTTCAGCGTGGACATTCTTAAGTGAGAGAGGCATTGTGTATGTCCGTTTTTACTGCCAGTTTACAGCAGTGAGGAATGTCTCAGGCTGTGGTAAAGTTACTTTTATATTAGTTACTTTCCTTGTTGCTAAGATAAAATGCCCAACACCCAAAGTTAAAGGAGCAAAGGCACATCGCGGTCCGCAGTTCGCAGAGGCCTCAGGTCATGGTTGCCTGGCTGCAAGGCAGTGTGGCGAGGCAGAGGGGGGTCGCAGAGGAGAAGCAGTCCTGGCAGGCAGAAGCGGCAAGGCAGCAGGCAGCAGCCTAAAGCAGCAGCAGCAACCTTCTCTCTGCCCCTTCTGTCTCATCCCGGCCATCCACCCTGAGGGAGGTAGCACTCTCACCCAGGACAGGGTAGTTTTGACCCTGCTCTGAACCATGAATCAATCCGGCATCACGTCCTTGATTCCAGTATCACACACCCTAGATCCAGCCACCTGTGCAAAGGCTCACCTTTGAGCACGTGAGACTTTAGGAGGAACCTAGGTACAAGCCATAATGGTGCCACTGCCTTGGTCCACATTCAGAGCCAATAGTTTCCCCCACTGTTGCTTTACACACGCAGGAAACATTGTAAAAAAGTCAAATTGTGTCATAGTATTACTGACTCAGTCGGTTTTTCTATTGCTATGACAAAATACCTAATTCTAGGTAATATATAAAACAAGATTATTTAGCTTATTTGAAGGTTGAAAACCTCAGAATGGAGGCCCCATCTGGTTGGCCTCCGGTGAAGGCCCTCTGGCTCTATCACGGTATGATAGCATCATGGTCCGATTATATGCAGGAGGGCCAGGCTGTGTGAGCAGAAGAGGCCCTCAGGGCAGGAGCTAGATGCCCTTATGACAGCCCAGTCTTGTGGAAACTAACCTTGTCCCACAAGACCTGCGTTGTTTCTTTTCAAGGAATGTGCCTCCATGATGTATATGCTTTCTACTGGGCCCTATCTCTTTGTTTTTTATTCTTTCATTTTTTTGATACAGGGTCTCACTACACAGTTTGGCCCCATACTGATCCTCTTGTCTCATCCTCCCTAGTGCTGGGATCATAGGCATGTGGTACCACATCCAGGTCTGAGGCCAGCATGGCATGTGGTACTGGGGTTTGAACTCAGGACCTTGCACTTGCCAGGCAGGTGCTTTGCTTATGCTGCTGAGCTGTCTTCCAAGCCAGCTTGGCCCCATTTCTTGAAGGTTTCATTGCCTCAGCACTGCCATGCTTCCAGCATGCGAACCTTTGATGGATACACTCAAGTTATAGCTGAACCATAGCAATGACTGTGAAACTAGCTGTTCTCTAAGCATCCAGGAGCCCCAAGAACTCTACACTTGGAGCACCAGTGGGTCAGATAAATACCAGGGTCCTGTCTTACGGTAACATCCTAATTATTCAGTGTGTGCGGTTGCAACTGCCTTTGTAATCGTGGTGTGCGGAGATGGTGTGGACCTGCCTTCTAAAGGTGTTGCTGAAAACCTGTCCTCTGGTCACTGTCTGGGGAGCTGAAGCTTTCCCCTGTGGCATTTGAGTCCTGTGAAGGACATTGAAGAGTGGGCCTCTGTAGAATTTTCCTTGATTTTCTGGAAGGTGTTTTGTGCTTTGGCCCTATCTATCGGTTGCTCAAGAAAATGGAGCCCAAGAGTGTAAGATTTCATCAGCTTTTACTGCTAGATCAGCTTTGTACTTAATGATGAGGTATGAGGTAAGAGGCAGTGTTCTCTCATGCCAGAAGTGTGAGTCTCCTTGGGGATGTGACTAATGTCTGCCTTGCTCTGGGCAGAGGAGGCCCTTGGTGGGCGGTGGAGCAGGTTCACAGTGGCTAGTAATTTCCACTAGGCAAGGATACCATAGAATTAGCTCTCCTTATTCCACCCCATGCTTCCATTTGGCCCTGAGTTATTTCTGGAAAAGGTGAATGGTCCTGCAGTTACACCCATGGAAAAGCTCAGGGGGTTATTTTTGTCCCTCTTCTTTCCCCTGCCCACTGTTGAGTAGTAACAGGAGTTCCCATTTCCTCAGTTGGTCACTGATAGGAATAGAGCATTCCGGTCGGCTCTTTTGGAATCCTTTCATTTCAAAAAGTAAAGAAATCTTGAGTATTTATGAAGTATGGGCCACAGGGCTGGGTGGGGGTGCTGTGGACACCAGAGATGAGTGAAGAATGGTGGGGTGGGGCCACATGGAAACGAAAATGGGGCAAGAAATTGGGAGCAGGACTGTTGTTGAGTGTAGCAGTGTGCCTGGCACCTTGCTAGTGCCTTATTCATCCTCATAGTGAACCTGTGGGAAGTAAGTGCTGCAGGCTCCTCATTCACGTTTGGGCCAGATGTATTTTGGAAGCACCTGGGCTTCAGCGTATAACTAGAGTGCATAAACCATGAAATGTGTGTAGCAGGGTTTGTAGCGATCTCCAGGAAGCAAAAGCCGTAATCGTTAGGATATAACGATTATAAGGACTAGAAGCAATCTCACCACAGTTGAAGAGGATTTGTCACAGAGTCTGAAAGGAATTTCCTTTTGTCCAGCTTTTGGGGTTTAGGAATGGCAGGTAGTGGATCATGAGCCGGTTCCGTTACTAGCTGGGGAGGGCACGAAGGGCAGACAAAGTAAATAGCTGCTGGCACAAATGACCCAGCCAGTAGGGGGGCAGGGTTTACCAACCTGGTCAGGGCTTCCCTTGGTGCCTGCACCTGCCCTCGGGTGTGTCATGAGAAGCTGTGGGTGCTCTGGCCTTTGAGTGTGTGGGTGCGCATCAGGCAGGGCATCACAGTGGATGACTTCCTGCAGAATCGGTAAGATTTTAAGAGAAAGAGTTGGGATTGGGGACAGACATTTCTGGGAGGAACCACCTGAGCAAATGTGTAGTATATTGCCCAGCTTTCCCACGAGGGGATCCTCACATTTTTTGTCCTGGCCCATGTAGGGTTCTCTACGCAAACGCTCTCTGAGATGGTCCCAGGCCTCAAGCAGCAAGACTCCACCTCAGGAGGAGGAGAGCCCCGTGGTGCCTGACCTCCCGGGTGGTGCCCTAGCACACCTAGCCCCACAGGAGGGCCCTGCTTCCAACAATGGCTCCATCTCCAGGAACCCTCTGGGCCCACCTAGTGAGCCATCCAAGGAGAAGCAGAAAACCACCCCCGGCAGCCCTTCCCACCTGCCCAGCAAAGGGCTGTCCCCACGAGACAGAGTGCCACCCAGAGGTCTGTCTGAGAATGAGTCAGCAGTGGATGGCCACACGGAGGCGGAAAGGACACCCTCAAAGATGTACTTGCTTGGTGGGAATCCCAGGGTGACCCAGAAGAGGCTGGAAAGGGCTTTCAAGCATCAGGGCAGCCAGCCCTCATCTCCCAGGTAAGCATGCTAAGGTCATATCTTCTCATGGAGAAGCACGCCTTGTACCTGTGTTGAGGCCTGAGTGACTCCTTGGTCTCTCATGGTGAGCCTTTGCAGCAGGGATGACTAGGGTCAACCAGGAAGAGAACGGGGCCCTGAGTTTACACATCTCTAGGTCCCACACACTTCTTTCCAAAGCTGACAAAAGTGTTAGTAGATGGTCCCAGAATATATCTGCAGCCACACGGCCTGGCTGGCATGGCAACACATGTTCTAGTACCATGCTGAGTCAGTGCTGGTGGAGATCTTTCCACTATTATTTTTATTTCTTTTGCCTTTTTCTTTTATTCTTTCACAATAGGTCTGGATAATTCCTATGCTGATTGATTTCAACGTAGAGTCAACCTTACACTTTGGAATAAACCCCATTTGGCTATGATGTCTTATTTTTCTACATATCATTGGATTTATTAGTATTTTATATGGGAATTTGGTACCCAAGTCCACAAATTGGGTGTCTAATTTTCTTTTCTTTTTTCTTTTTTGTCTTTTTGAGACAGGGTCTCACTATGCAGTTCAGTCTGGCCTTAAGCTCACTTTGTAGCTCAGGCTGGTCTCGAACTCACAACAATCCTCCTGCCTCAGCCTCCCGAGTGCTGGGATTACAGACATGGACCACCATGCCCCGCTTGGGTGTCTAATTTTCTATCTTTCACCGTACTTGTCAAGGTCCGGCCCCATATTATGCAAATCAGCCTAAGATTGATCCCACTGCTTCCTTAAAACTGGAGTTTATTGGGGAAGACTTCTGAGAGATTTTAAACTTTGCATTCAATTAAAAATTGTTTAAACTGGGATCCAAGGATATAGCGCAGAGGCATAAGTGCCTGCCTGGCAAGCACAAGTACTTGAGTTTGATCCCTGGTACAAAAAAATTTGTTTAAGTCAAACTTTTTATTCTTTGTCAGTTTTGGCTAGTTACATATTTTTTTCAAGGAATTTGACAGTTTTATCTATATCTTAAATTTATGATATACAATTGCATATTACAACTATCAAATTTGTAAGATTAACCAGGATATCTCTGTGTTGTTACTGTCATCTTATGATTTATCAGTTGTATAGTATTTTTAAAGCATCACTTTTTGGCTTTATATGTTTATTTTCTATTGCGTCAATTTTGATTCTTTTATTACTTTTTGCTCTATTTGTTCAACGTGCTATTAGTTAGTCTCCAGTTTATTAATATGGATCTTTAATAACAGATGCCCAATCTTTTTATTCTGTAATTTTTTTTTAGGTCTACAAATTTCCTTCTAAATAACCCTTTCTATGTATTCTACAAGTTAATATGTTGTGTATACATATAACTTAGTTAAAATCATTTATCATTCCCATTATGAATTCTTTTTGATCGATGGTTTATTTAGATATATATTAATTCAAAGTGTTTGGTGGTATTTTCCTGGTTGCCATTTTGGTTTTGATTTCTAGCTTATTTCTACTCGGTTATACTAAGTGTGATCTGAAACTGGTGAATGTATAAATAAAAAATTGTTACAATAAAATTCCATGAATCCCCCTCAAATTACACCCTCGCTTTGAACACACATATCTTATTGCTCTTGCTGCTTTGGGAGGTGGTTCTGAGGTCCGCCTTGCTGAGTGTTAGTTGGCTACCATGGCTGCCTCAGGGTCCTGAATCAACTCAAAACCTTTCGTGGTATTTGGACTTGGGAGAGCAGGCAGAAGTCCTCTGGTGTGAGATCCTGTGAGTGAGGCAGCTGAAGATGCCCTGGAATGCCCCTGTGAGCCTGCGTGTCCCTGGGCTGACTGCAGGCAGCAGGAGTCACCTTCGTTTTCATTATGAGAAAGAAGAGTACTTCTACAGCTGCCTCAGAAAGTGGCAAGAATGACAGGCGATGTGTGTTTGAAGGAAGGGACTACTTTGATGTCTTTTACTGTAATATCCTTAAAAATTTAAACATTCATTGTGCGTTTCAGTCACACACTGTGTGTGGGAGGGGGGAGTGTGCAGTCATTTTCCTGCAGATGAGGTCTTACCAGGGTGTGCTGCCCAGGCCGGTCTTGCCCAGCCCAGGCCTGTCATCTTGTTTCCGGCAAGTGCCATTGTATGGCTTACGTGCTTTATCATGTCAGTTTGCTGAATTGAAGAGTCTTGTGGTAAGTCTATATGTACATCGTATGAGCAGTATATGTTTTAGGTTTTAATCCATTGTGATAATTATTTTATTAGAATGATTATTACATTTACAAAGAACTGTCTTTAGCATTTTTTTGTGAGGTGCATTACTTTTTAGACCAGTTTTTTTTTGGAAATGCCCTCATTTCACTCCTATTTTTGGAGGTAATTTTATCCTTTTGTATGGAATGTTTATGTTTTCTTTTTGGTAGTTGGTGTATTTGGTACAAGGTCTCACTACATGGCTCAAATTTGTAGTGATCCTCCTCTTTGCAGTCTCCCCAGCGCTGGGGTTAAAGGTATGTGTCACCACACATGGCCTCTGTGGCCCTCTCAGCATGCCTGGGCACGGGGCCAGCATGGCCTGTGGCAGGAGATAGACCCTGGTGCCTGCACTTCCTAAGAGAAGCTTAGTCTGCTGAGCTGTCTCCCTGGCCCTGAAGGTAATTTGTGTAGAATTATTGATGGGTGGTTTGTTGGCTTAACCCTTTAGATATGCCATTCCACTGCCTTAGGGTTTCATTATGGCTATTTATGTCAGTGTATAGTTTTATTTTTGCTCTTAAAGGCAGTGTATATACTTTCTTAAGCCTCTACATGCTCCCTCACCACAGTTTTTTTTAATTGTTTTAAATTAATTTGTTTATTTGGTACAGAGTCTTGCTATGCAGTTCAGACTCATAGAGATCTTCCTGTCTCAGCCTCCCCAGTGCTGGGGCTGGCATGGTGTGTCTGGGTTCAAGGGCCAGCACCGCACGTGGTACCGGGGTTGGAACAGCGTCCTTGAGCTTTCCAGGCAGGTGCTTAGACCGCTGAGCTAGCTCCCTAGCCGGTTCACCCCAGTGCTTCCAAAGATGTTTTTGCTTTCCAGTGGTTTGACTGTGAAGTGCCCACGCGTGGTTTTCTTAGCTGATTCTGCTTGCGGTATGAAGAGCTTCTTAAAGCCATGGGTTTTGAAAAACTGTCGTCCATTAACATGATCTTGCATTTGTCCCATGTTACCTTTCTTCTCCTGGCACTCTAGTTACACTGGTAACACGTCTTTTCACTCTGTTTGGATCCTGTAGTTTTAAACTGCATTTTCCCATTTTTTTCTCCACACTTCCAGTTAGGATATTTTCTCTTCTTCTATTTTCCACTATGTATTTCTTCTTGTCTATCATGCCTGATGTGCTGTTAGCTTGTTTAATGACTTCTTAATTTGAATTATTTCATTTTCCATTGCAAATTTTATTTATCTTTTTATGTATTTAGTATGGGATCGATAGGGTCTCACCATATAGATCGGACTTGTAATGAGTCTCCCAAGTGCCGGGATTACGACTGGCTGCCGCCATGCGCAGTCTCAGTGTGCCCTGCAGGCGGGGCTGGCACAGCATGCCCGGACTGAACCCTCCCACCCCCAGCCCACCCATCTCCCTGCCCCCTCCCCATCGCTGTGTCTGCCTCAGCAGGCACTTTAATCTGCTGAGCAATCCGGCCTGCCCTTGTAAATTTTAATTTTTACAAATAGATTCCAGTTCTTTGTGAAGTTGTCTTTTACTTTTATTTTCTTGCACACACTGTTCACTATCACTTTTAAAGTCTCCATCTAGTAATTCCAGGGTTTTGGAGCACTGAGGGCCTGCCGCTGTCAGCTTTTATTTTTAGTTTTGATCATTTTGTCCTATTTCTTTGCATTCCTGGTAATGATGACCGAAACTAGACATTATGTGTGGATAATTGCATGGGCCTCCTTCAAAAGAGAATTTAATTTCCTTTCAGCAGATACTGATTTCTTGTTGGTTTTAGACTTCATAAAATACTCCTCATTCTGTTATTTGTCTGACAACTTTCTCATGTCTTTTGTTGCATGTGAACTCTTCATTTTGACATAACCAATCTCTCTTTTGGCATGTGATTTAATTGTATTTGTGATTTAAATTTTTAAGGGTTTCTTATTATGTTTTCTTCTTGATTTTAGTTTTTAATGATATTTTTCTCTTTTTTTCTAGTAACATTATAATCTCAACTTTCACATTGATGTATTTAATCTTTTGTATCTGTTGGGATGAAAACATCTACATTTAGTTTTTCTCTTTCAGTAATAGGGCGGCTTCCCCAGCACCATCTACAGGCTGTTGCTTCCCTACTGGTTTGCAGAATTGCTTTCCCCTTTTGCTGTGTTCTCACATAGACATATGGATGTCTCTGAGCACTCTGGTCCCTTTCATCGCCCTCCCTCTCCCTCTCCTGGAAGCTTCCTGCCCACACTGCTGATTCCTGTGGACTTACCTCCTTCTCTCCTATTCTTTCAGGGCTGGAATAGCTAACTGCAGGTCTGTTCTTCCCGCCCACCCAACCGCCTCGCCTGTCTCCGCGTGCTGGGCCGCGGCTTGGTCTGCTTGCTGCGACAGCCCCGTTGTTCCCCAGTCATCTCGCCACTGCTCCTTCCTTACCAGTCGGAAGTTCTGTGCTCAGAGTGGTTTCCTTTGATTACCTTCTCTTCCATGGTACCCACCCTCTCTACTCTGTTCTATTGTTTTTATGGTGCCTGCCATTACCCGGGAGTATTTTAGTTTTTCATTTACCCATTATTTGTCTTTTCCACAGTACCTCATGTTTTTCTAAATCAGGGACCTTTACATTTGCATGAAGAGCAAGGCCTTGTACATAGAAGACACAGCAAATACTACTGCATGCTGCCATTATCATCGCTAGCAACACTGTGAGCAACAAAAGGATTAAAACCTTTTGATACTGGCCTTTTAAAAAATGAAACACTATTCTTTTTGGTAAATTCATTCTTTTAATTTCATAAGGTTTTTTGTGAGAACAATGCTGTCACAAGTCTCATTTTACATATAAGGAAACTCAGAGAAGTTATTTTACTTGCTCAGGTTTGTACACTTAGTAAGAGACAGAGCAGGCATTTAAAGCTAAAAACACCAGTTCCAGAATTTGCTGAATACATGAACAAATGGTGTTTCTTTCTTCCCTTAGTAGAAATCCTCTCCATAGCCTTTAGGTGGTGATGGGCTTCAGCTCCAGGACCTCCAGCGGTGGGGAGCTTCCTGCTGCAGCACCCCTGGCTGTTCAAAACTCTTCACGTGGAGTTAAACTCTGTTAGCACCTAGTTTGACCGAGTCTTGCTTTTTCCTTCAATGTGAGAAAAAGTTTGCCCTAGAAAAGTGGAATTACCTCAAAGGAACATGAGAGTGCATTCTAGGCTACAGTAGTGTGGTGCCGTGACCGGAAAGTGAGAAGGAGCTACAGGGCCAGGCAGCCGGCGGCCTCTAGGCCTCTTTGGGGTCTTCACTTTCTCCTCACTAGTTGTTGACTCTGCATCATGATGCGGATATGCAGTGTTTTTGAGAGGCCATGTGTTGAAGGCTGTCTCCAGCTACTTGGTTCAGGGTTTCACTATGCAGTTTGGACTCACAGTGATCCTCCTGCTTCAGCCTCCCCAGCACTGGGTTGCTACCATGCTTGCTCATGGTGGCTGGCTCTGCTGGGGGGAGGGGCCTGGCTTGGCATGGGGTACCAGGGATTAAACCTGGGTCCTTGGGCTTGCCTACGCATGAGCGTAGACTGCCGAGCAATTTCCACGGCCCAACTGAATCTTTTTTATTATTTATTTTTATTGAGTTTATTGGCACAGTTTAAATATACCTTAGGATTATATTCATCACAGAGAATCTGTATTCTTTTTTCCCTCTCCCCTCCCCTCCCTTCAGCCTTTCTTCCCCTCCTTAATTACAAAGCTTTGTTTCCATTTTATTTTTTTCTCATTTTTTCCTGCCCTTCCACTCCCCCCCAGCTTCCAATTCCTCGTGAACAATTACTTCATACTTCATAATATCTATTATACACATGGCTTCTTATTTATACTTTAACACAGTTTCTCACAGCAGAGAGACAGCGTGGTATTTACACTTATGTGTCTGATTTATTTCACTTAAGAGTGTGGCCTCACGGTCCATTCACTTAGTGGTGTCTCAAGTTTATCATTCTTTACAGCTGAGTAGTGCTCCATTGTATAAAGAAAAACCTACCTTTTTACCCAAGAATTGGTAGATGGGCATTTGGGTTGTTTCCAAGATTTAGCTATGACACACTGTGCTGCTACAAATATGGGTGCGCATATGTTGATGGATGATGTTTTTAATCTTTTTGGGAAGATACAAAGCAGGGGAATAGCTGGGTCAAATGGAACCTCTAGTCCTAGTTTTCTGAGACATCTGCATAGATTTCCACAGTGATTGAGCAGCCTGCACTCCTACCAGCAGTGGACAGGGTTCCTTTTCTCCCTGGCAGCTCCACTAGCATTTATTATTGGTTGATGGTTGATAACAGCCATTCTTTCTGGAGTGGAAAGGAGCTTCAGTATTGTTTTAATTTGCATCTCTCAAATAATCAGTGATGTACTCGTGATTTTCATGTACTTAGTTGCCATTTATACTTCTGAGAAGTGTCTATTCGTTTCAGATGCCTATTTTTTATTGGGTTTTTAATTTGGAAGATCTGCCTTTTCCCAATCTTTTTAAACTGTGGGAAGAAAGAATAGATAGAATTCTAAAAGACAGGTGTAGGCAAAGACTTCATGAACAAAACCCTGACTGCATGGGAAATGCTCCCCAGAATCAACAACTGGGGTTTCATCTTATTGAAAAGCTTTTATACAACAAAAGAAATCACCAACAGAGTGAAAAGATAACCCACAGAGTGGGGAAAAAATTCTTAGTCACTTGTTCCTCAGGCAAACATTTCTTGTAGCATTAAAAATTTCTTAGGATCTCACTATAGGTTTTAAATTGTTCATTCTCTGTCTTCTCCATCTCCCTTTTATCAGTTTCAGAAGAATTTTTGTTTTCATCTTCTCTGGGCAGTTTCCTCTGACTGCCTTTTAAAATTATGTGTAGGTAAGGAAACAGGAAAACCCACAGCCATGTAATCCCAACACCAGCAGGATTACGCTGGGAAGGCGAGGGAGCGTGTGTCTGGCCACAGGGCCTGCCCTAGTTGTTAATTCTGTGAGTATGTGTTTCACCTTGAGGAAGGTGGATATTTTCTCAGAACAGAACACAACCTTGAAAGATGATGGAGTCCATGAAAATTTAAGTTAGTAAGATTTTTTTTCCTAGTGCTAGGGATCAAACTCGGGACCTTGCACTTGCCAGGAAGGTACTTATTTCTGAAAGATTTTTAAACTAGATAATGACTAAAGGCACAGTGGAAGAGTTGCTGCTTTAGGACCCACTTAAATTCAGTGTTGTGTGGGGACAACTCACTTGGGGGTTCCCTTCTTCCCCTCTCTAGTACAGGAGCTTTCTTTCCCCAAATAAATACATTCTGCTCTTAAAAAAATAAATTTAGTGTGGGGACTGTCAGAGCTGGGAAGGTCTTACATGCCAAGCCTATCATGTACTGGGCGGGACAGCACCCAGACAGCAGGGCAGGACTCCAGGGCTCCAGGTGAGGTGTGGCTCTTGCATAAACTTGCTCCCACTTTGGATGATAATGATGATGGTGATGATGTATTTGGTACAGGGTCTCACTATGTAACTCAGACTCATGGTGAGCCTCCTGTTTTCAGACTCCCCAGTGCTGGGATTACAGGGGTGCACTCCACGCCCGGACTTGGTGGCTGGCTCAGTGCACCCGGAGGTGGGGCCAGCACACCCTGTGGTGCTGGGGATTGAACCCCAGTCCCTGTGCTTACCTAAGCAGGCATTTAGTCCGTTGAGCTATCTCCCTGGCGCCTGCTCCCAGTTTCTACTTAGCACTTCGGTTTGGGTAGTAACTGTGCACGTCTTCCTCCCTGTGCTCATTAAGCATCTGTTATAGCTGTCATCACCCATAAGTGATGTTGCAATGTCCTAATCTTCACATGCTATTTTCTGATTTTGGGTAGAGCTGTTTCAGATCCTCAGTTCCCAAAAAAAAGGAAACCAGGGAGAGTGCTAGGAGAGGGGTTCTGGAGAAAACTTTTTTGCAAGGGGGTCCCTGAGAGGATCTGGAAGAGATATGGGGGAGAAGCCCTCTGAACTCTAGAAGTAGGCGCAGAGAGAACATGCCCTATGAGGCAGGGCACACTTGTCTGAGGCTGCTGTAGATAGGGAGAAGGTGGGAGTGGAAGAGGAAACCAGGAATTGGTCAGCAGCCTTCAGGCTGCCAACAGTGCTGGGCTTCCTCTAGGACCTGTGCATCCCCTGGGCACTCACCAAGTCAGGCTGTGAGTGGGTTTTTGTTTCCTGAGGATCCTTGGGCTGCTACCTTGAGAATGGACTCGAGGGCACATGTGGATGCAGCAGACCAGTTAAGAGGTCCAGAAGGGGCAGATGGCGGCTGGACTCAGGGCAGTGGTAGTGAAGGTGGTGAGATGCAGCCTAGGGCAAATACAAGATCCTAGAGCTGGCTGTGAATGAGCTGCACACTGCTAAAGAAAGACAGAGCACAGAGGACTCCAAAGCTTTTGGCTGAGCAGCCACAGCAAGGGGTTGTTTTCCCTGAAATTAGGAAGACTGGGGAAACACGTTCCATAGCCCACAGCCCTGGTCCATCATGCTTCTTGCTACTGGGCCAGTGGGCTTGTCCCTGTGGCCTGTGGCTTGGACACATGTGATTGGTGCCCGAAGAAGTGAGGCCTGAGCTGCCCCGTGCAGGGAAAGTGGTCTCTGTGCAGGTTGGATTCTGCCTTGAATGAGTGCTGTGGCGCTCCCGGGCCTCAGTGCTGCTATCTGCAGGTGAAGGGCATGGCTGGCCTGCTCTCCAGGGCCGGCATTCCCACCCCTTGTGTGCCCAGGCTAAGCTGCTGCCCTCCCTGTGAGCCGGCAAACGCAGTCCATTTGGCTGGCTCCTCCAGTTCACCTAGTATGAAAGACATGGATATTAATCAGGGCCTGTGACTGTGGAGTCCCTCTGAGAATGCAGGCTCCTCTTGACCTATGGATAAGAATACAAAGATTTAGAGCTCAGCATCCTGTACTATGCCAAAGACTAGAGCATGAAGGTTGTCTCTGGAAGCATGATAGTCTATTCCTCCTGGCTGCAGGTGCCTGCAAGGGCCGAACGGACTGACAGGTGCAAGGTCAAATTCTGCTTCTGTAATCTCTTTGCTGGTTTCTGGTTGGGAGGTTTCTATCTCTGGTTAGTCTCTCAAGAATGTGACCTTCAAGTTGTGATTCCTGCCCACAGTTATTTGCATTACTTTGTTTAATATACTCCCTGTTTGAGCAGCTGATCAAGAACTTTGGGGGACACACCCAGAAACCTGTGTGTTCATAAGCCTTCCAGGCAGAGTTTCTAATGCACATGCTTTACTGAGTATATACTTTCAGGTGAAGAGTACAAAGGGGATGATGCAGGGCCAGGAGCTCGGCAAGGATTTGGATCTCAGGCTGACCTTGTGGGAAGATGTCACAAATTGTCCCCAGGTTGGTTGTGCTTTTAAGTAAGAGATTGGCTTTTTGTACTCCAAGTCAGCCATCAGCCATGGGCTGCCCATCTTGGGGAAGGTAGTCACTGTGCCACCTCCTGGGTGAGTTTGGAGTCATTCTCCAGAAAAGGGTACAACTATGAACATCTGGCACCTGAAATTGATAGCACCTGGGGTAGGTGTGCCCAATCTCATGCACTGTGGCAGTAACCAGTGGTTTCTATGTCTGTTCTTATCATTCCTTGTACCTTCATGTATCACTTCCACACCACAAAAATAGGTATCAATCTGCAGAATCTGTGCTACTACATTTGGGGTATAGGGTGTCCTGGTGAGGGAGGCCAAGTGTGTGTGTGGGTGTTTCATAGGTAAAGCACAGATCCAGAGGGAGATTGGAACATTTGCCAGTACACTGTCATGGCAGTCTCCTGTCATGGCTTCTTCTGTCATGGCTTCTCCTGTCAGGGCTTCTCCTGTCAGGGCTTCTCCTGTCAGGGTGCTTGCAGCCCTCTTTGGAAGTGCATGATATTACTCTATCACTGACCTCAAGTATGGGTCATGTTCAACTGACCAGAAGCAAAGGGTGCCTCGAGCTCCTCTTGGATGTTGAAGGATGGGCTGGCTCCCTGCCTCTGGAAGCCTGGGCTCACGTGGGACCCCAGGTAACTGGGTGCTAAACTGTGGCAATCAAAGAGGAGGGAAGGGCAATGAGCATTGGAAGAGTGCAGCTAAGGGAACCAAAGGGCCTGGGTTTGGAGAGGAGTGTTTCCTACACACTTCCTCGTGAGCCAAGGACACTTGGAAACAGTTGTGAGTTTAGCTCAAGATCCAGGAGGGAGCAGACTACTGCGCCTTGCCCTGTGCAAGGGGCCTTTTTACAGTCTTTCAGCCTTGGCTTCAAAAGCTTAGTGCCCCACTTTGTCCAAGTTGGTGAATTTGGGAGATTCAGCTTCTAGAGTCTTGGTGTCTGGAAGGTTTGTTTTTCTTTTAGGTTTTGCAGGAGAGTGAACAGTAGGTGGCGTTAGATCCTCGTTCATCTTCCTGTTTCTAGTGGTGCTGTAGGTATGGTTGCTTTTGTTGTGCAATTTCAGTTGGAGGCCTTTGCCAGGCTCCTTCCATTAAGCGCTCTGGGGGTAGGTGGGGAGGGGGCGATGAGTCCCACCCAGAGTCCCCAGATTAGGCACAGAGGGCACAGACACAGGCCCTTGTGCATTCCTAAGAGGGCATGAATGATGCCACCTGGGGCTTGCCAGAGGCCTGGCAGAACATGTGGCCTCTGCGGTTTATTGGCTGTCCCTTGAACTAGAACAGCCCCAGTCTGACAGTATCTGTAGCACATGGATAGTTTCCATTTTAATTTGTCTCTACATGTTTCTACTCTGGTGATTCCCACTGGGATTCCTCTTGAGACCTGAACAATGCCCAGGTGCCTTCCTGCTGGTCATCCACTGGGACAGGGGCTTAGCCTTGTCTGTGTGACCCGTCCTGGGGACCTGTCCTCTCTGGCCAGGATGACCCCTACATCCACCGCCCGTGCCCTATACTTAGCAAGTTCACCTTCCTAACTCTTGTTGTGGGACCACAGTTTACCTAATTCTTGTGTCCCAGCCCACTGCAAAGCACTATTTCCCTCTCCTCCTTAATGCTGGCTTTTCTGGGTTTGTGTACTATCTGGACCTTTGATCTGGTACATCTCTCAGAGGAAAGAGACTTCTTGTGATTCAGATTTTCTTTGAGATCAAAGAAGTGTAGCCAAAGGGTGTCCATGTATTTCCTTGGAGGAGAGAGTGATCTTATCTAGTCCACCTGTGGACATTAGCGTGGCAGCGCTGAGATCCTCCTCTGACCACACACGGGGCCTTGCCTTGTCTGCCATAGATCCTGAGACCTGGTGTGTAGGTGAGAAGGTATCTCATGCAATGGCAGTGGATAGTGAAAGATGGATGGAAACTGTCAAGGCTCGAGTGATATCTTGGTGGAAAAGAGCATAGATCAGGAGCAGCACTGTGGAGATTCTTCTTTCCTGGTGTTGCCTTCTCACTCCAGGATGCCTGTCTGCTGATCTGCTGGCTCACTTCGTGCAAGTGTTGGCCACCAGGACTCTAACATAGAGGCTCATGTAGAGGTCAGCAGGGCCAGAATAACAGTGAGGCACACAGGGCATCTAGGATGCAGAATTTAAGGAGACTTTCACCCTTGGGGGTGCCCTCTGGTTGCAGCAGCATATGCACCTAAGAGGGAGTGCTGCCTGCAGTTTATGCCCTGGGCTCCCTTCTTGTCTCACCCTCTTCTCGGCCTGACTGCTTCCCTTTATTTCTGCCACTATCATGGCTAACCTTCAGTGTAAATCCAATGATAATTTGATAACTCAACTTCACTTGCAAAACTCCTTGAGGAATGGACTGAGGTCTTATTTCTTTATCATACCTCCAGCTATGTCCTTGGACCTGTCAACAGTAAATGTTGAACAAAGGTAAGAATACACTTAGCCAAGAGAATGGAAGGGAAATTTATGCTGATCTTTCCGGGACAGTATCATAAAACCTAAACTGACCATCTGAGAGAGCTGGAGAAATTAAAATTTTATCCTTAGCTTACTTAGTGATATTCATTAATTTACCATTTTTGTTTGTACATTGGTTTAATCAACTAATCATCCAACTTACCAACCAACAATCCATCCAACCAACCTGCCAACCAGCGAAACAACCAACCAGCCAACCAACCAATCAACCAACCAACCATCATTTCACTCAAGCAGCCCACCCGGCCAGCCAGCCAGCCAGCCAAGCAGCCCCGCCCCCAGGCTGTGATGCGCCGGGGTTGTCATCTGGATTGTGTCTTCTTTAGGAAGCCATTCCCAACACGTTCCTATTCCTGCACAGTGAGTGCCATGTTGGCGAAGGCTGACACTACCTTGATCTTCTTGCTGGACTGTCAGCTGCTCCAACATTGTGTGTTACCCTGCCTTTTTCACTGTCACTCAGAATTGTGCCACTGAATCATCTTGGAGGTGAGTTATTGTGTTTCCTGTAGAATGAAATGTGAGGTTGTTCCCATAACTCAAGGAGCTCAAAGAAGAACGAGATTAGTGACTTAGCAAACTGGAGGCATTTGTCTCAGAGCCAGATGGATGAAGCTAACTGAGGTGCCATAGGATCTAGGAAAAGATGGTTTTGTGGATGAGGCAGGGCTGAGCAGAGCTTTGTAGGCTGAGGGGGCCTGAAGTATCCTAGTTGGGAGGCCAAGGAAAGGTTTCACTGAGGTACCTCATCCTTATCCCACTTTTCTCCAAGCCTGAGATTTTGTGGGGAAGGCTGGCTTGGATCCCTGAGGTCGTATTCCTAAAGATGAGGCAGCTATCTTGTCCTTTCTCAACCTTGGGTTGGGTTCTGCTGCCTCTGTAGGCCTGTGTGGGAGGTGTGCGTCATGGAGGGTTGTGGAAGGGGGCTTGAGCTCCTCCTAAGGATTGAACAAGGGGCCTGATTTAGGAAAAAGGGCATTATTCTTGTTCTTGTTTAGAATCTCACTCATGATCTAATGCCTTGGGGGCTGGAGCAGACTGAGCTGAAACCTTTCTCCTGCCAAATGTCTTTCAATCCTCTTGGAGTGGACACCTTCCTCCTTGGTTCCCTGGATGATTTTCCCAAATGCGTGGCGGAATTCTGCTGTTACTCATTCAGGGTTGGTGTCCTCACCTTGCAGAGGTGGCCTTTGAAGCTGCTTTCTGGCAGCGCCATTCTGGGCAGAGTTCTTCAAATTTCAAAGATGATCTGTCAGCACAACTTCCCATGTAGCTAGATTTCATGTCTGTGTCTCATTCCAGAAAATTCTACTTTGTTTCCTCTGCCCATTCCACAAGAAGTTACTAAAGCCATGGGATTTCTTTCATTTCCTGTTGAGGCCCGTTTCGTGGCCATGGGTCTTTCAGACATGAAGCCTCTTCCTGATAAACAGTTTTTGATCTCTATCTACATATATGGTATTTAATTTTATTCAGCTCAACCAAACATTGGTAGAGTGTCTCTTGCTTGTTCAAATGGTGTTGGGGAGAGAGATGCTTAAGATGAAGTCCCTGCCACAAAGAGGCTAAGACATTTGTACACACAGGTACCACAGACTTAAGGGGAAAGAAAGAAAAGATGAGTGACAAGGAGACATTGCAAAGTGCCACATGGAGGGGACTAACACTAATTAAGCTCTTGATATTACTGAGCACTCAATATATGACAGAACCCATTGCAAGAGTTTTAGATGTTGTAATTCAATCCTGATATCATCTTAGGAGGGTTATTGCTTCTGTTTGACAGGTGAGGAAATTGAGGCACTGCATGGCCAGTGTATATTCACTACCCTCAGGCCCTGCGGAGTAGAGGGCTTTCAGAGGAGCTGGTGTCAGCCAGGGTGCAAGGTAGGGTCTGATAACTTAGGGGTGGGGATTCCCATGCTGGGGGAATGGTGTGAGCAAGGGAATGGGTACAAGTTGGTGCAGCTGGAACATGGGGGTATGTGGAGACCATGGCAGAGAGCAGACGGGTGGGCTAGACAGATGTGTGAAAAGCCAGGCTTCCTTCTCCAGGCAGCAGAGAGGTAGAAAGTCTTCTGCACATGTAGTTGTTTTTCTTTTTACACCGAGTGAGCCATGCTTCAGGAAGATTAGTCTGGGGGTGCAGAATGGGCAGGGAGGCTGGCCAGAAGGCCTGAGCCCAGGGGTAGACTCCAATCTGACTGGCAGGGGTGAGGAGCCAAAGACTGAGAAAGACAGCAGAATGTGGATGTAAGGTGGTTTAGGGGCTTCAAAGTCCAGAGGCTGCACATGCAGCTTGGGGGAGGGGCTGCCTGGGTGAGTCAAGAAGATGAGGAGCCTGTTTCTGGACACTTCTTGTGGAGCATTTGTTGCACAGCCAAGAGTGAGGCAGAAGTGCCGTTCTGAGGAATGTCTGTGGAGAGGCTAGAGGACAGGGCATGGGGGATGCCGGCACAAGGCAGCAGATCAGGCGCTTTCATGGACATGGGCAAGAGTGACTGAATCCTGGAGAGCACATGCTTGGTGTGGACAACAGAAGGCTGTGTTCAGAGCACAAGGAGGACGGGAAAGCCCAGCGCAGCCCAGTGGAGTGCAGAGATGCTTTCCTGGAGGCAGGAGGCTGGCCCCTTCAGAGAGGTTGGAAGCTCCTTGTGCCTGGTTTGGAGGGCTGGGTGGGGGGTGTGCTGTGGCTTTTGAGAGCACGCTTCTGTAGAGTGCTGGAGAATGGAAGGTTGGCTGCGAGGTGTTAAGCACGAGGAGGGATAGAGACGCATGAGAATCCAGGAGCTCTTCTCGGGGGAGTTTCGAAGTGATGGTTATATCGTGACTGGTTTGTCCCTCAAGGTGGTGGGGCATTAAGTAACAGTGTCCTCCCTGTCCTGTGAGGTATGAACACACGCACCAGCCAGGAGAGCAGAAATCAATCCCCCCCAGAGCCTGCGAAAGAGGTGGTTGGGCATGTGCTGGGGTCAGGCCCAGGATGGGGCCAGCACCAGCAATACTGGGTTCATTTTCTGCTGTGCTCCATAATGATAATTGATGTCCATAAGGATGTGCCTGGGGCATTACAATTTCCCAAAGTGCCTTTTTACATTCCCAGTGAAAGAGTCAGTTCTGCTCAGGAGAGTCTTTGAGCAATTTGGAATTCATTTCAATTAAGCAAAGCTTTGTTAAGTCAAGTTATTGAGAATTGCTATTTGGAAACATCACATCTTATTGTACTGTGAGTCTTTGAAACCCTGCTTGCCATGTTAACATATTTAGTAACTCTGGGCATGGTGAGGTGGAAAGGGTATTGGATTTAGAATCAAGCAGAACTGAGTTCAAATCCCAACTGTATCATACACTCAATGTATGAAAAACCTTTGTAGGTTAACTTTTTCATCTAAAGCACTGCAACATGGGATAATAATTGAGGATATAGCTGAGGGGTTGAGCACCTCCCTAGTATGTGCAAGGTCCCAGGTTAGACCTCTAGTTCCATAAAAAAGAAGAAATATCAACAATCATACCTATTTTTACAAGATCGTTATGAGGAATAAATAAATAATGTTTAGAAATGTCTGGTCCCAATAGATGCTTTATTAAAGATTAGCCTTCCCCTCCACTATCTGGTTAAACAAAGAACTTTCTAAAAAAAGAGAGAGAGATGCTGTTTTCCTGTACACATGGGAGTTTTCTGTGAGAAGGCTGGGAAGAAGGGTGGTGTGGGCTTATGGAAGAAGGTGCTAGAGGCTGAGAAGTGTTTGGATTCACTGTAAGGGCTGTGGGCAAGGGAAGAGGTGTCTGAGTTTCTCTTCTTGTGACTCTGGGAAAAACTCTCTCAAGGCCCAGCCACACAGTGGGCCTCTGATGCATTTGTGGACTGAATGGCTTTGCCTACCCTTCGATGTAAGGGTCAAGGGCAGGTTGGGGCCTTTTGAGAGGTCTGGTCATTGGCATAGATGTACACTTTGTCCCTTCTCTGCCCGAAATTCTCCGGAGGCCCACAGAGTCGTGATCTTCCATCTGCTTTACTGCTACTGCCTTGGGCCCCAGACAGATGTAGCCTTTGAGAGGTGGCCGAGACTCCCATAAGTGGTGATGTGGCCCCCTGTGGTCCCTGGATCATTTGTTCATCCTGACATCCTTCAAATAAAGTTTCTTTTCAATGGGAAGAAAAGATAATGAAGCAGCTTACAAGCCTTGCTGATGGAAAGCAGACCCGGTCCTCTGCCCCACCTGAGCACTGGAGGCTCTGTTATTTCACATCTGCCCCTGCACAGAGCAGTGACACATTGTATGTTTGGGTTCCAGAAGTTGCCCTGTGGACCAGATGAACTTGCACGGGCATCTTGCTGGGTGCTCAGGAGCCAGGCCTGGAGCTGCCAAGGGCCCCTGCCCTAGCCACAGTTGTCTCCAGCCTAGCACCTCTCCTTTCCCCACCAGATCCTCAGCAAGTCTCAAGTCACTGCCTACTCTAAATGTGGATAATCAGAGAACCTTAAGAGCCAATTCTCTTCAGGGTTTATTACAGGAAGTAAAGAGTTGAAAGTATCCATTTTCAATTAAGAAAAACCAGATCTGGTTCATTTAATATTTAATATAGACATTACAACTGACTACTTATTCCTCTTTTTGAAGACAGTAACCCCAAAGAGGCCCATATCCCAGAAGCGGTGGCCTGGGAATGCTTAGACAGGACATGGGCTTTTAAGAGTGTTGTCATACTAATGCCACCCACTTGGGGCAGGTAGGCTCCAGCCCTTGCTCTGAGGAGAGGCAAGCTGGAGTGCTGGGTGTGGTGTGTCCTGAGGTGGCAGCTGGCTTCCAAATGGCTCAGTAAGAAGGAAGGAACAAAACAAAAAACTCAAGAGGTGTGCCTGTGCGTGTGTTAAGAGGGGAAACAAACATGGCCTATGTTAACTGTCACTCTAAGTGAAGAGCATACTGCACTTTCTCTTGTGGCCTGACAGTTCTTAATATAAGGGAACATATAAAGCACAGGGACCTGATAGGGGCAAATGAAGCGTTAATGGAATCAATACTTTATCTTTGGATAAAGATTGCAAGGAGCTCAGCAAGATCATTGTGAGTATCATAAAGGCTGGAATTGGGGTCAGGTGATAGCATAGTCCAGGAAACCCAAACCCTCCTGTGTCACACATGGGTCCCCGAAGCCCTGGGCTTCAAAGGACCCAGTGGCTCTTACACCTATTTCCCAGGTACACAATAGCAGCCTGCTCCAGGTTGTCCTGTGGGCACTGGGAAGCAAGTTCCCATTCTCCCGCCCCAGACCCATCACAGCCTGTCCCCTCTGCTGGGCCTGGAATCCTTTCCCAACCCCCTGAATGTTTTCTTAGAACCCCTGACCCTTTTATTTACATCCACATAGGTTCAGTGTGACATTTCCAATGGGAGACTGCCTGGTGTGGTTCTAGCTGCTTCAAATGGTTTTGTATTTATTCTGGAAAGAGCTCCAGATACCTTTGGTCAAAGCCCTTCCTGTCGGCTGCCTTGCAGGGGCTGCTTCTTGCCCACACAATCTGGAAGAGGCTGCAGTGGGTTCCTGCACGCCAGCTCCTGGGAAGGGGGCAATGATAGGAGGCTGCAGTTTAAAGAAGCCAGGACTCATGGGAATTTGGGAGGTGTGCTTTCAGCCTGTGTTACTTAGTCAGATCCTTAGAAACCAGGGAACCCAGAGCTCTGCCAGAGGGCCTCCTGCTGCTTCTGCAAAAATGGCACTGTTAAGAAGAAAGGTCCTGAGTGGTCAGGCTTGTTTTCCCCCATTCTTTTGACCTCACATGAAATATTGTTACTCTTAGCAAGCAAGTGGGGGAACTTGTTCTGCACTACCCTTTTAGATCCTCATGTCCTGACTTTTGGGTAAGGGGAGGCTTGTGCTCCTCCACTTTGGGGCTCTTGGCATTTCAGCTTTGATTTCCTCTCTTGAATGGCTGGCTTCCCAGCCTTGTCCCAGCTGCTTCCTGCATAGCCTCACCTGCCGGGCTCCCCCATGAGCTACTTGTGCTTACGAGCTGGGCACCCTCATGGGAGTCAGGGAGCTGGGCTCCGAAGGAACAGGGAGGGAGCCTCTCCTGTTCCAAGTTAGTACCTGAGGACCGCACACCCATTCCAAGTGCAAACAGCTGCCTGGAGTGGCCCTGGAGGAGGACTCCGTGGTGCAGGGACACACGGGGCTGGCTCACTCATACATGTTGCTCCACTCTCTGACTTTATGGTGTAATGCTCGAAGTGTGCAAAGCTAAGTGGGGTTGAAAGCAACATGTTTCTTCCTCCTTCTTCTAAGAAATGGTCAGAAAACAGTTAGTCCTCTTTGCTTTTGGGAGTACATCAAAATTTCCTGGATATCCCTTTTCCATGAATGCAGTGTTGGGTGGACGGAAGAGTAACTATGGGAACCAGTTTGGGCACGGACTTTCTCTGTGAAAATTATAGCAAGACAGTGAATCTCAAGGTGTCTGCGTCTGAGGAGTCTTGGGTCATCCACCTGGAATAGTGAGTGGGTCATGGACTCTAGGGATGGACTCGTGTGTCAGCAAAATAAATTAATTAAAAAGTGCTGGAAAATCCAGCTTAAGGTTCAGAGGCAGATTCACATCTGTGGGTCTAAAATGTATTCAATCTCAGTGGCTTCTTTAAGAGAAATCATGTAAAAATATCTAATTTTTGCAAATTTCCAAAAACATAAGATTATGAATCTATTCCCAGGGCCTTCACTTCATAGAAAATCAGACACTAGTCAGGTTAGTATATGTACTTTTTTTAGGGAAGGCTCTACGGGGTGTTCAGGGTCTCACTACTAGATCAGACTCGTAGTGATCTACCTACTTGCAGCCTCCCACAGGTGCGTGTGCCACCCCATGGGCCCATTCTAAATTGCCGTCTCAGTGTGTCCCAGGGGCAGGGCTGGCACTGCAGGCCGGGGATCAAACTCCCAGCCCCTGCACCTGAGCTATTTGGCCAGCCCTAGTATATGTACTGCTGAATTAAGCACACCCATCACTAATCAGATTAGTGGGATTTTTATGTCATTAAACAATTTCAAGGGACTGGGGGGATAGCTCAGTAGAATGAATAACTGTTTCCTTGGAAGCACAAGGTCCTGAGTTCAATCCCCGGTACCACAAAAGAAAAATAAACAAACAAATAAATAAACAAATAAACAATTTCAAAAAATTGGTATAGATGTGATCTTGAAATAAAATGGACAAATAAGCTATCCTGAAATGTCTCACTTGTGCTTTTAGTTTCGGCAGGTCACCACAGACCTGTGTGTTGTGGATAGTTTGTAGCAGATGGTTGACAGATTTTTGAATGTCAGTGTGTCTTTGTTTATAAAAAAAATAAGGCTAAAAAGTCCCCATACTGCTTCCTATGCAGGACTTTGGTAAGAATTAAATTTAGAAGTGGGCCTTGCAAGAGCTTGGGAAAGTTGAAGGTACTTTCCAGATAAGCCTTCCTATTGTAAGGGCAAAACTATAGTATTTAGAAGCCCTGGAATGTCACAGAAAAGGAACTAGAAGCCCAGAAAAGGTACATATTTATCCAGGGTCACTTGGAGAAGGTCATGAGCCCCTCACAAAATGCTTTTAAAGGTGAGCACCTTCCACTGCTAAAAGCACTTGAAGCCACGTGTTCCTCTTTCTGAATGCTTGTGGAGTTGACCTTGGGCCCAAACGGTGCTGTCTTAGTCACGCTGCTTCCAGTTCTTTAATAAATGCTTGCGTAGAGGAATGATCTGGGAGTTTAGAATGAAATATTTCATTTGGATTGTTGTTTCATGCCACACTTCGGCAAGCTTAATCAAACATCTGGAGTGGATTGAGTATTTGATAGGTGTGGGAGAAAATTGGCGGGACTTGGTGTGGCTCACTCCCCTGGAGGTGTTGGTTGGCCTTTACTAGGACAGTTGAAGGAAGGGCCACTCCAAAGTGGCTTCTCCTAGCAGCTAAAAAAAAAAAAAAATCACAGAACTTTCCAATCCACCATGGAAACCAGTGGCAGCTCCTATGTAATGCCCTTCAGGTAGTCTCAAGGAACCTTCCCTTTTATGACTCCAGCAACGACTGACTTTATGAGTCTGGGACAAGGCCGAGATTGGAGAGGTAATCCTTTCCATCCTGGGCTCTCCTAGGAGCCTGGGAGAGTCAGGGCTGGATCTCTGTCCTGGCTGTAGTCATCTCCACTGTGTCTTCAGTGCCTTGGAGAAGAGGCCAGCCTGCGGAGTATTCCTGATCAGAAGCAGCCTCTGTGGTTCTCTGGCTGGTTGTACAGTCTGGGGCCGGCTCACACTTGGCACCAGGTGCACTGGACCAGGCTCACTGTCACATCTCCAGCACTGACATCTCCTGGTGTCCACAGTGGGTGATCTAGCATCCTATGCTGGTGCACAGGGGGACAGAGGTGAGACCAAGATGAACTAACGGTCCAACACTGATGGCTTGCTGAGCTCCCTGGCTGAGAAGTGATTACTGGGAGAGTGATTACTCAGTGAACTTGGCCATGTTGCAGGGATGAACTCCACAGAGGCCACTTTTCTCTTCAGGAGATATGTGTTTCCTGAAGTGACATCACCTCTGCACATATTCTTGCTTTCTATTGAACAATTCACAAATGTGCCACTTCTGCCCCAGAATAGGCAGATCTGTCTTCGCAGGACCACACAGTCCTGCTGGATGGTGTCCCCCTGAGGGAAGAGCAACCTGTCCTAATGCATTTTGGATTTGAAGCAAATGCAACCAGTGCTTCTAGCACCCAAGTGGGATACGTGAAAATGACCAAGCTGAGGGTCTGCAGCCTACAGTTCCATGCTTGGCTTTACCTATTACCCCGAGGGCTGCAGAGAAAGCTCATGTTACCAAGTTGGGTCAGTTATGGTGATCCTGTCAGAGCTTCCAATTACAGGAATAACCCTCTGTGGCACAAATGCCATAAGTTTGCCACCACTGGACTGGGTGGTCTGGATTAGTTTCCTGGCCTTTCAGCTCACAAGCTGTATCTGAGTGAACTCTGAGCTCTCCTTGGTTTCCAGAGGGAGCATCCATTAAAGACCAGTTGTATGCCTAGGCCTTGAGCCAGACTGGAAGATTAGCAGAATAATTTGGGGGAAGGTCAGAGGTAGTATAGTTTTGTTTTGCAAACTGTGTGCCCTTGAAAGAACCCTCCGAATCTAAGCCTTTTCTAAAGTAAATTTCTTTGCTGTTCCTGGAATGTTCCAGGACCCAGCCTGACTCATGGAATAGATATACAGGAAGGAGAAATACTGGACATGATTTTGGATCCTGCTCTGGCTCTGCATGCTTCTTGTGCAGGGTTTGTGCCAAGACTAGTTGGGAGTGCACGTACGGAAAGAGAGTTAATAGCACTGAGAAATTACCCCCAAAGAACAATGGTTCAGGAGGCCGGGATACAGCCTGTGTTTTCTCTAACTCACCAGCCCAGCCCAATGACTTTCCCAGGAGGATGCAGACCATCCGTGGCTCCCACCCCCAATCCATCCTCACCAGGCGATCCCTATCACGCCAACCTTCGTCATCATGGGACCCGGATGAGGGAAATCTGGGAATGCAGTTCAATTTCCAATTAGGGATTTTTTACTTGCATCAGGAAGATTATTTATATGAATTATTAGAGTGAGTTTCTACAGTGTTCCATGCAAAGAAATTTCTTACAGGAAATGTCAAAACAGATTTCCACTTCCTTAAGAGTAAAGGTGAGAGAGAGAGACAGAGAGAGAGAGAGAGAGAGAGAGAGAGAGAGAGAGAGAGAGAGAGACAGAGAGAGAGAGAGAGAGAGAGAGAGAGAGAGAGAGCCAGAGAGACTGGGGAAAATGGTTTTGGTATGCTGAAGTTCATCAGGTGGAGAGCTGGAAGCTGCAGGGTGTAAGTTGAGATCTGTTAAAGTTGCCCCACACTGTGATGCCTGAGTACACAATGACTTCTCCATAACTGAATCACTCATGAGACCTCTTGTTCTTTATGGCTTAATTTTAAAACTTCCTGCCTATCTGGTGGCCCAGGGAAGCCCCTGCAGAGGCCCACGCCACTCCCATCCATCAGAGAGAGCACCCAAGGTGAAGACACTGGGAAACACTCTCTTCGGCCCCCCAGAGCTCCATTTCCTTGTTTGTCATCCAGGACACCGTGACTATGCCAGGTGACCCCTGTGCTGCCCAGGTCTGACTGTTGCTCTGTACCACGTCTTTTCCTTAGGCCATGATCATGTGTGCTCCTTTGGAAACTCTAAGAGCAATGGGAGCCAGAAAGTGAAAAGAAATAATTTCTTCTGTGGAGAACTTGAATTGACTGACTGGTTGATTTTCATGCAGGGTCTCACTATGCAGCTCAGACTCATAGTGATCCTCTTGTTTTGTGCCTCCCCAGTGCTGGGATTACAGGCCTATGCCACATGCCCAGACTCCATCACTGGCTCAGCAGGCCCAAGGGTGGGGCTGATGCAGCATGAGGTGCCAGGGATCGAACCCTGGCCCCTGTGCTTGCCTAAGCAAGCACGTAGTCCACTGAGCTATCTCAACGACAGGTTCTTGCTATGCAATTTGGGCTGGCCTTGTAGTCCCCAGGCAGATCTCAAACTTGTTGCAGTCCTCCTGTCTTCAGCTATGGAGTGCTGGGATCACAGGTGTGCACCACCATGCCTGGTTTAGATTTTTTTTTTCAGAACCGGGATTGAACTCAGACCCTTGCGCTTGCCAGAGAAGCGCTTATTCTACTGAGCCATCTCCCCAGCCCTTTGCTTTATACTTTTTTTAAAAGCTTTTTTTTATATTAGCTTGGCCTCAGGGATGTGATTTGCAGAGCATTCTGCTGCTGGGGTGAAGCATCCTTTAATAAGTGCCTTAAATGGAAGGGGCTGTACGAAGTCACTGTTGAGGACTTGAGGAAAGAGCACTACACAGCCACCTCCAAAGCACTTGTGATAGGGACCTCTGAGCCTAAAGAGCCAGGTTCTCCAGCAGGGAACTCCTTGTCTCTCTTTTCAGGTCTCAGAAGAGGAGTGAGGCTAAAGGGAAGTGAGATTCAGTAATGTTTGGCAGGTAGTGTTCATCTCCCACCTGAGCTGCCATGTGGCTTGTGTGTTTGGCTCCTTTTCCTGGGGTGGTTGGGTCCCCTTGCCTTGTTGCACTGCTCCTGTGAAATTTCGGTCTAATCTAGTGTACCCTTTGAGGATGTTGGATGTGCCATTTCCTTACCACTTCTTACACTGATGCATCCAGTGACCACATTAAGTAGAATGTTCTATAGCATTGGAATGCATATAGCAAGGCAGAGCTTGCTAAGAGTTATTATTATGTTTTAGTATATTTAGGACAGGGTCTTCAGGGTCTTACTACACAGATTGGACTCCTAGTGATCCTCCTGTTTTCAACCTCCTAAACCCTGGAACTACAGATGTGCGCCACCACATCCAGTCTCAATCGCTATCTCAGTGCACCCTGGGGGACAGAGCCAGCACAGCAGACCAGGGACCAAACCTCGGTCTCCGTGTCTGCCTAAGTGGGCTCCTTAGTCCACTGAGCTATCTGGCTGACCTACTGAGAGTTTTTTTAAAATTTTATTTTGTTGACAGACAATATCAATGAGACAGTTTCAAAGCTGATTAATAGGACATTTTCAATAATTAATACATTTTACATTGTTATCTTCTTAGTGGTTATCCATAGTACAAGAAGCAGACAGTATATCCTGTCCAAACACTATTGCTACAAATTTCTCTTCTCATAGAATCAAGCGAAAGTAGCTGTATATCTATCCTAACTATTCTGTATATGCAAATACAAAATGGTTCTTCCTTTGTAGCCCCTCTTTTTGTTTAGTCCTGTCAGAGATGGGTATTCTATTGGCATTTAAATACTATAGGTGCGTGAATTCAGCAAAACTCTCCAACACTGTCCAGCAGTCCACCATAATAGTGGATGTGGTATTTCAGTAAGAGGATGTACCTTTCTGGAGAAGCAGTGAAATTGCTCCCTCAAGAAACTCTGTCCAGGGCTGGCCAGATAGCTCAGCAGACTAAAGCACCTGCTTAGGCAGAGAACAGTGGCCGGGATTTGCTGAGACGGCGATTGAGACGTCATGGTGGTGCGTGCCTGTGACCTCAGTGCTTGGGAGGCTGAAAACAAGAGGATCACTATGAGTCCAATCTACATAGTGAGACCCTGTATACCCGGTACTAAAAAAGAAAACAAAATCTGTCCATTCTGTCATTCCTTCCTGACTCAGCCGCCTTTCTCCCAGCTCCAGCTTGCGTCTAGCTGGCTGCCTGCTCGGTCAGGTTTGTCTTCATTTTTTCCTGAAATACACCCCTTATTAGTTCTCTCAGTGAAGGCCTGGGACAGAAAATTTTTTTGCTCAAGAAAACATTTTCTTTCATGATATTTTAGCTGGGAATTTCCAAGTCAGAGATTAATTTTTCTCAGAACTCCAAAAGGGTCACCTCATTGTCTTATGCTTTAACCACTGTTGCTACTAAGAAGCCTGAAGTTAGAGTCCTTGTTGTTTGCAGGTAATCTGCCTTTGTCCTAAGGCTTTTCTGTTTCTCTTTGGTATTCTGTTAGGTCCACTATGAAACACTGAGGTGTGCACTTCACACACATGTGTGATTGAGGATGGGTGTGTTTCCGTGCAAGTGCATGTCAGAAAGTTCTTTGCAGTAATCTTTTCTTTTTTAAATATTTTTTATGTATTTAGTACAGGGTCTACAGTGTCTACAGGGTCTACAGTGTCCAAAGGGTCTATAGTACCTACAGGGTCTTACTAGGTAGATGGCACTTGTAGTGATCCTCCTGTTTTCAGCCTCCCAAGTACTGGGATTATAGGCATGAGCCCTGAGGGTGGGGTTGGCCCTGCACTCTGGGGATCAGACTCCAGTCCTTGCGTCTGCCTAAGCAGGTGCTTTAATCCACTGAGCTATCTAGCTGGCCTACAGTAGTCTTTTTGATAGTTCCCTTTCCCACATTTTTTTTTTAACTTTCCTTTGTAAGTCCTCCTTGGATCTATGTTGCACTTCAGTGTTACCCTTCATGTCTTTTTCTGCTCTTTCATGTACTTTACTTCTGTGCTGACTGAGTTGCATTCTGTATATTGTCAGCAGATACCTCCTTATAGTTAATTAGCTCCCCTTAAATCCAATCTGACTTACTAACTTTAAAAAAGCTCCATCTTGCAGAAAAGTTGATAGAATGCTATAATATACACCTTTCAACTAAATCCAGCCATTGCTAAGATTTTGTCAGGTTTCTTTTTCCTCTGTGCTTCTCTTCCCCAATATGTACTGAGTGTATTGCACACACATTTTTTGAAAGTAAAATTCAGACATTATGGTAACCTCCAGAAGGCCTTCAGCATCCCTGAATTTTGCCTTTCAGAGCCCCTGAACAGGCCACGTTTCACGGTGGGTAGAAACACAGAGACTCCCACCAGAGTTCAGAGAGAAATCAGATGCTCATGGAGACTGCATGATTTGCCCAAGGCCTTGCAGTGTAGACAAGAGCAGGAGTGAGAATCAAGCCTGCCTGGTGACTTTTCTACTGTCAAGCCAGGAAACTGGCTGCTCAAAGGTTGAGTCCTGGTCTTTCACGGCCTTCAGTGCAGAGTCCTGGGCCTTGTTCTCCCTGTGGCGCATAGAGAGAAGCTGGAGTGGGAGCAAAGACCTCAGACAGAGCAGGCGCACTGGGTGTCTGCTGCCCGACCCTGTGCATTCATTAGATGCACACTTTGACACATATCTCTGGCTTATCTGCACAATCACACTTTGAAAAACAATTTTGAATCCCTTGATTTATTTTTTTGTCATGATTGTTCATAATAGTTTTCACTCAAAGGCAAGAGTGTGCTTTCAAAGTGACCTTTTAAACTCTGCATTGCTGGGCCACAAAGAGGCACATGAAAGGAACAATGAGCACATTCTCAATGTGTGACCCTGCTTGAAGTCTCCTTTGGTGGGGACTTCAATGGGAAGCGGGCACAAAGCGTCTAAGCTGCTCCTGAAGCTGATGGATGGCCCTCCGGTGGAAGTCCCATGACCAGGGAGAGGACCGGCTGTTCCCTGCTCAGTGGGCACAGCATCTCCACCCGCTCATGTGGCTCATGGCCACCCAACTGCCCTTTGGAGCCACTGGAAACACTGGGAAGAACTGGACTTTGTCTCAAGCTTCCTGGGGAGCCGTGGGGGTTTCTGGACAGAAGGAGGGGTGCAAATTAAAAGATTTCAGAGTATAGCATTTGGAGACAGGGCCTGTATTCCAGGTGTGGCTCAGGCACTTCCAAGCTGTCTGACCCATGTAAGTCACCTGGCTTCTGAGAACATCACCTTGGCATTTAGCACCTGTTTGGGATCTCTAGGCTAGACACTCAGGCCATGAGAGACTGAGAATCCTCTCTTTCCCCTTCATTACCTCTTCTACTAGTGCGTCACTTTTCCTTTGCCATTTGTAAGTAATCTACTTTTTTCCTAAAATTGTTTTCTTTCTCTTTGGTATTCTGGTAGGCCCATTAATACCAAACCCAGTGCCTTAAAATGATACCAATTTCTTATTTCATAGTTCCTGAGGGCTGAGGTCTGAAACCAGTTCTGCTGGGCCAAAGACCGGCCACTACCAGGGCTGGGTCTCTCTGGGAGTGTATTTCCCCGCCTTCCTCATTCTCCTGTGCCTGCTGTGCCCTAGCACGTGGGCCTTCCTCCATCTACAGTGCGCTCCGCTGTGGATTCTGTTTCTGTCCATACATCTCCTCCTCTGGGCCAGAGGCCTTCTGCCTTCCTCTCGTGAGGACCCTGTGACTAGGTGCTACCTGGAGAACCCAGGAGAATCTCCATCTCCAGATCTTCAACTAAGTCCTATTTGCAAACGTTCCCTTGCTCTCTAACCTTTGCAGGGCCCAGGGCCTAGGATGTAGGTGTCTTTGTGGACCCATTGACCACATCCTGTTACGCAGTTGGTGTTTATTTTATCCATCTGGTTGTCCTCTGGACAGGAAGTAAAGCCTGCTAGATAACTGCACACAAATGTTGGGAGAGCAAGTGAGGAAATGAATAAAGGCAGACTTTGGAGCTGAGGGCAAGGGATGCTCTGGTTAGGTTTGGGAGGGCTAGTGTGAGTTTGTCGTAGCACACTCCAGCTGCATGGGTGAGTAGCTCAGGAGAAGTTGAGCATCTTAGATTGAGATGTTCAGATGCATCATGAGAGCCTAGAATAAGATAACCCAAGTGGCAGATGACAGCTCATGAGAGAGTCCTACGGGACACTCTGGGGAGCCTGGCTTTTATTTTAGAAGGAATCTGGATGTGTGGTGGTCGCTGCTGTGATCTTTGGAGCTCTGCCTGCGGCTTAAATTTCTGTGCCAACATTTACTGTATTGCACTGGAAAAAACTCTAAGCCTCTCTGTTTAGTGAAGTGAAATAACTGCTTCATAAAGCTGTTCTGAGAAGCCAGTAACATTTAAGGCTGGCAGGCCTGGAATGGTCAAAACAGTCAGAGGGAGTTTCTTGTTGCTGTTGTTATTTTTGTAAATATGGTATGGCTGCTGCGGGTGGTGGGGACGGTGATGACAGAGAGTGTTTGGGGACTTGCTGCCAGGGGACAGAGTCATGATCAGACTTGCTTTGTGGAAAGGCATGTGGAAAGGTGTGGGTGCCAAAGGGCGGCCACACTGGAGATCAGGAAGGCCTTAGAGGCCACTGACAGGGTCTGGGTGTGAGGTCAGGAGGTTGAGAGCTGAAGGGAGTTCAGGAGAGAGGAGTGCGAGTGTTTCCAATCCGTCTTTGCTCCTACCTGACGCGGCTGAAGATAGATGTTAGAGGTCACCTCCCCCAGCGCCTCCACCCTCATTTCTGATAGAGAACAGAGAGGGTAGTGCAGGGGCTTGACTCTGGGCAGAGCATGTAGACGTGGAGAAGCGTGGCCTGCCAGAGCCTTGCAGGCCATCCCTCCCAGCACTCCTGTGGGCTGCACTCCACCTCCTTCTGCCTTCCTTCGGAGCTGCGATCTCTCTTTCCAGCTCATCCTTGCACTGTTTCCCACGAGTACACATCTAGAATCAGTGAGGTCAGACTTGGGTGGAGGAAATGCTCCAGTGATGGGCAGGTGGGGGCAGGAGGTGCTGCCTGAGAAGGGGCTGGGGGAGCGCCGTGCTCTGGAGCCAGCAGAGGAGCCAAGTGCCAGGCAGCAGTGCTGGCACGTGGGTTGTGTACCGCGCGCCCCCCACAGCCTTCCACTCACACCCTTCATACATCTTGTGGGAGGAAACCAATTCAATGGAGCGCGCCATGGCAAGATTGAGATTGTTGCTCCAGTCCTATCTTACCCTGCAAGGAAGTTGGAGGAAAATATATTTCAGGGCCATATTCAAAAGAGCTGTCAGTTTTTAACATAGTAAATGGGTTTTCAGAGAGTGATGTAATATTATTATTTTCAATAAGTGCTTTGCAAAAAGTGATGCTTTTTTCTTAAGACTGGTATATACTGAAGGATAAAAGGGGGCCTAAGGGGCCACTTTAGGTTCTCTGTGCATGCACCTAAATTTGCCAAGCAGAATCATAGGGTGACTTTTCAAGTAAAGGGAAGATGCAGGGCTGGTTCCTTTAAATATACTGATGCATTTTAAAGGGCACTTATAAGTAGCTGCTGGTGCTGTTACGGAAGGCTGGCAGAAGCAAAGAACAGACACATGGGGATGAGATGAAAGCGTGCTGTGCACGCTCGGAAGGTCCTGCTCTCTGTGCGGGGGTCTCCCAGCATGGGTGCAGTGGCACCAGAGAGGTAGTCGGCATGCAGGGACTGGCAGGCATCCGACCCCAGAGTGTGGTGTCCAGTGGTGGTGAGTATTCAGCTTCCTTATTAGAACATAGCACTGATGGGCTCCTTGGAGGCTCTTGGTCCTGTCCTCTTTGGAGCCCCTGACTGAGAGAGACGCATTCAGTCAAGATATGTGGTGCATGGCATAGGCCAGTGGTGCCCAGGCTCCTCTGCTGCATGTGTCTCTGCTGTGCTGCTCCACTCACTCACGTGTTCTCTTTTCCAGGAAGAGTCAGTTGCCAGTGTCTGACAAGATGGATCGTGAGCTGGATGCCCTGCAGCTTGGTAGGTGTAGTGGGTGTCTCTGTGCTGTGCCTTGGGGTCCGCTTGGCCTCTCGCTCTGGGACACAGTGAGCAATGGGCATTTTCTCTGAGGTGGAAGAAGAGCTCTTTTCCTCTTTCCTGACCTCAGGAAGCAGGGCAGGAATCTCTTTTCTGTCCATGTCATTTTTCACTGCCTGCTTTTTTTTTCCTCCTAAAGAAGTGCTTCCCAGCAGCCTGGTCATTTCAGTATGCTTACTGCAGGACCAGAGAGACACTCACTGTGTTTGCAGTTGCTTTAGGACCATCCAGAGCCTATGAAGCTTCCCAGAAGACAGTTCTACTGAAATTTTCAGAATCAGGGAGGTCTGTCCTTTTGGAAAGTTTACAAACATATTTTATAAAATACAAACATGTATCATATGGATACATTTATGGAGTTACTCTCTAAGGCCAAGATAGAGAACATGCTATTCTGCTCTTTAGTTTTGAAGTAGTTTCTGTTCTTCCCTGCAGTCCCTGCTCATGGAAGACCCAAGAGCTTGGCAAATGCAGGTGTAGAAGTGAGGATGCTGAGGACCAGCCAAATAGCTCAGTGGATTAAAGCACGTGCAAGCAGTTGCAGGAACAGGGGTTCAATCCCTGAGCTTGCTGTACTGGCCCCGCCCCCAGGGCACACTGAGATGGTAATTGAGACTGGGTGTAGTAGTACACACCTGTAATCCCAGCTCCTGGGAGGCTGTAAACAGGTGGATCACTATGAGTCTGATCTAGTACTGAGACCCTGAACACTCCGTAGACCCTTCCCTAAAATACAAAGAAAAAAACAAGAGAGGATGTTGGGCCTGGGGTTGGACATGAGAGTATGAACTCCACTGCTGTTAACATTTGTGCCTCTTCAGGAAGAGAGCCACTTATCTGGTGGTCATTTTGGCATATGAGAACTGTTCACATGCTTTACTTCTCCTCAAGTATTCCCTTTCAAACTGCAAAAAGAAAGCAATACCCCCTAGAAGTACCCTGTGTGAGCTGGGAGCCCTGTGGTCTGCTTTGATCAAGTTGAAAGCTAGGGCCAGACTCCTGCACACCGGAGACAGGGCTTAACTCACTTCAGAGGTAACACAGCCCCAAGTCTTAATCACCAGAAAGGGCTGGCGGGTGATCTGGCCCTGCCCAGGAAGGGCAGGCTTCTGTCCCCGACCGTGCACAGCAAAGGATGGAGTCAGGGAGCACTGACACCCACAGCCTTCTCGGAAGCACTGCGCTTGAGTGCCTGCTGATGACAGGCACTCGTGTTTGGGCAGAAAGTAGAGCAGCTCCCAGCCTTCAGAACCTGGAGCGCTTCTCTTAAAAGGAAGGCTTTTAGCAGATCTCAGAAGCCAGCTGCTTGGTGTGTGCAGCTAACAGCTTAGGAAAGGAAAAAGAGATGCAGGTTACGAGCCCAGGGGACACAATCACCCAAGAGGGTAGGGAACAGAGCAAAGAGTAGTTGAGGGGCAGGGGACACAGCAGTGGGGCAGAAACAGGCTGACCTCCCCATCCCAATCCAGGTTCCTGGCTCAGTGACTTTTGCCAGCATGTCCCCACCAGGGCATCTTGCCTCTGAGGCAAACCAGAAGAGTGAAGGAAGGCAGTGGGACAGAGGAGGGAGGATGTCCTCCCATGGCAGCACATGACACATATGACTAGCATGCCCTGTTGCACTGAGAAGGTGCATGCTGAGTTCTGTGGTGGGTTCTGGAAATTTCTATAGCAAGCTGGCACCTAGGCTGCATTTTGAAGGATAGGTGAGGCCTTGCCAAACAGATGTAGGAGGAAGTGCATAGGCCTAAGGTGAGAGAGGCAGGTTGGCTGGAGGAGTGTGGCCCATGGGAAGTGGGAGGTCAGACACATGGGGCTGGGGTGAAGGCTGGAGTGGCTGAGGCCTGTGAGTGCTGCACAAGAGGGTTAGATGGTGAACTGTGGGCAGTAAGGGACCCTGAACATCTGCACTAGGGGTGATGTAGCTAGAGCTTTGGTGAAGGATGGATTTTAGGGTAAGAACCTGGACATCGGAGACTGAGAGAAGTGCGGCTCTGTGCTCCCTGGAGAGCCCTCTGGGTATTCTAGGGCCCTGCTGAAATACCACCTCTATGGGACACTTCCCTGACCTTTTCTGCTCCTAAAACTTTTGCTCTGCTTCCTATTCCTGTGCTCACTTACTATGTTTGATTTGTCGGGGACTCTGTCTCCCCCTCCAGGTATGGAGCTCTTTGAAGGCCTTCATCAGTGTTTGACTACTTCTGATCCACATTGCCTTTGGTACATCAGTCAAGGATGTGCAAGAAAGCACTTAATAAACAAATAGCAGCATCCTTGTAACTACTGTGGAGGGAAGAGGGTAACGGGCAGGTGTGCGGCACTCCAGGGGTGGCATAAGCCCAAGGCTGCAGCAACATGGAGGTGGGAGAGGGCTGAGATTGCAGCCTGAGGTACCCCAGAAAGGTGGGCAGAGGGAAAGGCTTTTATCAAAGCAGAAGCCTAGAGAAGTGCAGAAGACACTTGGAGGTTCGTGGGAACTCCTGACCTACTGATAAAGATGTAATATTCAAATAGTTCATATGGAAAAATAGGTATTAGGTCATTCTTCCTGTGAACTTCTTGACATGAAATTCTCTCTCTCTCTGCTTGTTACTTTCTACCAGACATTTATATGAGTGCCTTAAAAATAGCATCCTCAAACCACTGGCATTTGCAGATGGATTTTTTGCTTGGCCAACATGTTGTTCTGGAGTATTCTGTTTTTTCCTTGCATGGCGGTCTCACCACATCTGGGCTCAAGGCCTGCCCTGTGGTTCTCAACCAGTTCCCTGCACCAGGCCAGCCAGTGCTTCCCCAAGAAGCCCAGGGAGGCTGCCTACACCCGGGAGCTTTCCTTCCTGTGCTTTCTGGACCTGCTTCTAGGGCTCCTGGCTCACTTCATGGGGCTGGACAGGCCCTGCTCCCTCTTGACAATGTAAGACTAAAGAGAGACCTTTGTATAGGCTTAGATACTGTCCCTTTTGTGCTGTTGGAAAATGCCACGCTGGACCAGGTAGAGTCTCTCAGGTTACCGCAGCCCTTAGCTTGGGGCCCCAGCGAATGAATTCTGAATCTCTGTTCTTCTAGGCAGTTCTGTCAGGCAAAACTGGCCTTCTCCCCCACTTTCCTTCCCTTCCTCACTTGCTTTCACTCCACAAACCCTCTGGAAATTCTTCCTGTGCAGCCAGCCATGCCTTTGGGCTTGTGCCCAGTCCTCCTGCTAGCCAGTGGTTTGCCCATGTGCAGCATTGCTTGTATGCATGTATTTTGCCTAACGTAAAGACTTTCACATCATGCACTTCATTTCTTACTTTCTGTACCCCACGCCATGTTTTTCAGATCCATTCTTGAGGCTGGGTGAACATCTGGTCTTTATTTTAGGTTATTTTTGCAAAGCTAGGTCACAGGGTAGCTTTTTCAGGGTTTGTAACTAAGAGGGGTTCTCATTGAAATTCAGCTTGTTCTTTAAATTCCAGACTTTTCTTCAGCCTAAGAGTAGATCAGTCTCCCAATTCAGTGGCCACAGTCTATATTTACCTTGTGCTATGGCTGGATCTTTCCTAGGGCAGAAAAGCAGGGTGTGGAGTACCCTGCATGTCCTGGGGTCCCAGCCGCACCACTCTGGAGCCTCCTCTGGGGGCTGTGGTGTTAGGGCCCTCTGGAGCCTGCTGTGCCTGGCGGTACTGGCACCCGTGCCTTGAAACTGTCTCCCTTGGGTCCTTTGCTTGAGTGTTGTGATAAATGCCAGGCTGGAAGAGTGCAAGGGGGCCTAGGTCAGCTAGGAAACTGGGGGCTAATGCTGCTAAGACTCCAGTGGCAGCCTCTCTGGGTCTCAGTTGCCCCAACTTAGAAGAGCAGAATCTTGATTTGGTTTAGTGTCCCTGCTGATCGCAGAGATGGGTGAGGCAGGATGGCAGAGCAGTTAGCACTCACCGCAGTGCACAGCCTGTCTCTGCCACATTGCAGTGGCCTGATGTGGGGCCAGCCAGTGTGCTCCTCTATGCTTCACTGGCCTCATGTGTCAGTGGAAGAGACACAGTGACTCTCTGGGCTTGCAGATGGAACTTAGAGGTAGAGCGCTTGCCTGGCATGCATGCTGGCCTGAGTTCTATCCCCAGCATTGCCAAAACAAGAAATGAGAAAACACTCTCTCATAAGGATGTTAAGAACTAGATAAACAATCCTAGTGCTCAGTAAACATGAACTGCTGCTGCTGCAACTACCACTACCACTACTACTATTTAAGAACTGTACACATTTTCTTTTCTCATTCTGTCCTCTTTATGCGTGTTCTCAAGCAACACACCTATTCATCCCTTGTGAAAGCTGTCTCGAAGCCAGGCTTTTCTGCACCTGGGACACTTTCTTGGCCAGTGGTACAACCCAGCCATCAACATCCTGGTGGCGTGAGAGGGGATGGGTTGTGAAAGGACCAGGCCCCCTGTGACCTGCTGTCTTTCCTTCTAGTGAAGCCCTGGGGGGCCCAGAGTGGACACTGGGTGGAGGTGGGAGGAGCTTCCTCCTGCTCTGAACTTACAGAGTGTGCAGCGTTACTGACTTCCTGTCCCATTCCATGGTCATGGTTTTCTTCCAGAGGACGTGGAGGATGAGTTGACAAGGGAGGATATCATTTTGGCCCCAGCCCCATCAATACTCAAGCTGCAGATAGTGTCAAAGCCAATTGACCTCTCAGAAGCCAAGGTAGGTGCTACCTCAGAAGTGGAAGGAGAATTGTGTTACATATGGGCTCCTGTGGATGGCATGATTTTGGGATTTGGGACCCAGTCCTCATTGTAATCTCCTAATTGATCAAAATTGAAAATTTGACTGTAATGCCAACAAAATTTCAGCCCAGAGACAGGAAGCCTCTTCAGGTCCTGGCAGATCTTTTCCCCTCACCCAGACTAAGAGGGAGGGAGAAGGTGTATTGTCCTCATCCAAACACTTTGTTTTATTTCTATTTAAAATTTTTTGAGTCTTCCTGTGTAGCCCAGTCTAGCCTTGAGCCTGTGAGCATCTGCCTCGGCTCTTTGTGTACTGGGCCTGTACTGCTGGGCCTGGCTAGGACCCGATTCTTTTGTGTCTCAGAGCTGGTTCACCATGTCTCTGTCAGGCACTGTGCAAAGTGAGTGTGATGAGAATCGGACATCTATCCCTGGAGGCTGGCTGTGGCTCTGCAGGGGCTCCTGCACTGGCCTTGGGCCCTCTGCAGGGAAGGACAGACAGGGTTGGCAGTTGTTCAGCACCATCCGGGGTGGCACTTGTGGTCCCTGGAAGGGACCCATAGTCATAGGATGTAGGGAGTAGTAGGTTCCTGGCCTTAGCAGCCTGCTCTCTAGGGCTATCTGGAATTCCCAGCTACTCTCAGCTCCCAGGATGGCCTCATGGGCCAGAGAGATGGCTCAGTGGAATAAGCGCTTCCCTCACAAGTGTAAGGGTCTGAGTTTATTTCCCAGGTCTGCAAAAAAAAAAAAAAAAAAAAAAAGGGTGATCTCATGGCTTCTCAGCCAGGGTCCAGGAGACAGCACGGAAACTGTTGCAAATATAGCCAGCCTCTTCTCACCTACTGTGTGTTCACTTGAACACAGATCAACAAGTACAAGATTGTCCTAGAGACTTTTTCCTTTCCCCCTTTCCCTTCATTCTCTTCTCTGTTTCATTCTCTTCTTTTCCCCCTTTGAACCCACATTCAAAGGGACCAAAAGCTGGGGGCACTCGCTCTGGCCACTGTAGCCACAAGGCTGGGCCCCTTTATACAAGGAATCTCTTTTTGGCCGGTGCTTTTGGGTATCCCTGAAGACCACCCAGTAAAAGCATCTGTAGAACAGTGAGCCCACAGAGAGAAGAGGGGTCCAGGAGTTGGTGGCAAGTAGAGACTTCTGGGCTGTTCCTGTGCTACATCTATCCAAGACTGTCAGACGTAGCTAGAATAAGAGAAGGAGTTGGGCTAGAAAATCCAAATCTCTGTAGCTCTAGGCTCCCGGAGAGTGGACTGAGCTGTCAGGTGCACTCATACTTCCTGTGCACTGATGGCCCACCCTGGATGACACAAACCCTTCTGACAGAGAGAGTTCCTTACACTGAAGGAAAACAAAGAGAACTGATTCTGGTGGGGAGTAATGGGTGTCAGTTGGACAGGCCTGTCCTGAGAGGGATCCAGCGGAGGGGGCTGCAGAACCCACCTGTTGGTCCTGGGACTCACTTGGGCCTTCAGAATCCCCAGGGGCGGCTCATGAAGGTAGAGTGGAGAGAGCTCCCACCTCCCTCTCGGGGGCTTCTCAGTGGGCACATCCTGGGGCTCCAGATGGTGGTGCTTGGGTTTGATGGGAGATGAAGAGTGAGGGCAACAGCATCCAGAGACCTAGAGAAGACAGGTGTGAGAAAATGGCAGGCTGCTGTGAATAGGCGGGGTGCTCCGGCAGAGTTCCTGGGAGGTCACGCACAGGCTGCGTCACAGAGGGGATTCTTTTTCTGTCAAGGGCTGAGCGGCATATTTTCAGTTTTGCTTGCCCTGTGGTCTCTGTTGCTACAATATAAATGCGGCCATAGCCAGAATTATTTTTAAGAGCCCCTTAGGTGATTCCAAGTGGAGGGCAGGTTTAAAAGTTTTGAATCTTTCCTATGGAGGATCAGAAGACTGCTAAGATCCTTTGGAAGATTAGTTTCACATTTTAAGGTCTGCAATAAGGAACCTGCAAACTTTTGGCTCATGTTACCTCAGACTGGTGTGGTTTTGAGATGTTGCATAGGTATGACCCGCAAGGTTGGCTTTCTCCTCTTTCAAATATGATAAGCATGAGCTTTGAAAAAAAAGAAAGAGACGACCTTGCTGGAAAATGTACTGCCCTGCTGGAATTCGAGTCCTACCCCTGCAGGGATGTGCATGCTGAATATGTTTACTTTGAATACAGTCAGTAACACTCTCTTCTTTCCACAGGAAATCAAGACGCTTCTGTTTGGTTCTACCTTTTGCTGCTTCAATGAGGAATGGAAGCTCCAGAGCTTTTCCTTCAGTGACACAGATTCCTTAAGATATGGCATCGTGCAGAACAAGGCAGGCTGCCCTTGTGCTTAGGGGCGGGGTACCAGCGCTTTGTGACTGCAGGGTCAGCCATCAGGTTTCCTGAGTGGTCTTTGAGGCAGGCTTCTTATATGGCTGGGAACCCTCTACTTTGGGGACATTCTAGGAGAACAGTCACTTGCTGCAGGTGCTGCACCACACAGGGTGCCTGGCCAGGGGGAGCAGAAGGCATCCCTGAGTGTGCTTGGGGTGCTGGAGTATAGCCCTGTAGGCCCCAGATTGTGTAGGAGGAGCAGGGGAAGAGGCATGCTAGGCTGGTGCAGGGACGGCTGTGGGGAGTCTCTAGTTTGCAGGGGAAGGCTAAGGTGTCCATGTACAGAGAAGAAAGTGGAAGAGAAGAAAGAGCAATACGGGTGGCAGGCTCCACATGTGGCCTGGAGTAGTTCCCAAGATACACTTCAGGAAGGCCTGAAGATACTCTAACTCTGGGGCCAAAGGGCACTGCATGGCATAGGGCAACTTATGCAAGTTCCATTTCTTGGGGTCTTAAGGCCTCCTCCAACCCCAGGGTGCCTAAGGACTAGTGCAGAGACCACTGGCTTCAGCCACTCGCTCACACAGAGAAGCTCAGTTCCTCTCCCTGCACCCCACTTCAGGGGCACCTCTGGCCTTCTGCTCCTGGTGCTATTGGTGTTGGGTAATTTCACTGATGCTTGCTGATGTTTTAGGGACCAGAGGCTATGCCAAGTCTGTTATGTACAAGGAAGAGCTCTTCCAGGATCTCTCATATTGCAGTGTGAGGGCGTTAAGGACACATCTAGTGCAGTGCTGAGGCCCCAGGGGCAAGCAGGAGAGCACTTAGATAGCAGATGCCGCTATACCAGTTCTCTGCCAGCTGAGATAGTCAGGGGAGGCTTCTTGGAGGAGAAGGCCCCTGGGATGGGTCTCGAGGCCCAGGTGCATGACTGACACTCTCAGACTGTGCACACTGAAACATTTCCCTGGATGATGGGAAACCTATGGCTATGTTGCTGGCTTTGCAAATGACTGGTCGTGGTCACTTTCCTCCCATAATGCCTTGCAGACCTACCCTTTTCTTTAGGGATGAGCACTGGGGGCTTGTCACCCCCTCTTCCTGACTCAGTGTCAATGGGTTACTGATAGTCACCATGCCAGAGACCACCACTGGTGAGAGAGTGAGGCAGTGGGACTGTGCCCTGTAACTTGGGCTGGGGCTGGCGGGGTGGGACCTCGGCGCTGCTCCACCCTGGCACTGGTGCTGACATGCATTGCTCGCTTTCTGCAGGGTGGCCCCTGTGGGGTGCTGGCGGCCGTCCAAGGCTGTGTGCTGCAGAAGCTCCTGTTTGGAGGCAAGAGTGGAGGAGCCGACTGCGCTGTGTAAGTCTGTGCTAGTTCGGGCCCTGTGTGCTTTTCTCCAGGCAGCTGCAGGGTGTCCAGAACAAACAGGCGGGGAAGTGTGTGTGTTCCCTGATGTTTCCCGTCTCTCCTGGAGGTCATGATGGGAGAGGTCATGGCAGTCAGCCATCAGGGCCTGCGCTGACTGGTGCTCAGTGGACCCGCCTGCCTTCCTTTCTGGGAACCGGGAGGGCTGGTGGGCACCATACCCTGTGATTAGTGGCTGCCAAAAGCATCCAAACCGAGTCTACTGTCCCCTCAGAAAGCTGCACAGCAGCTGCGATGCCTTCCACGCTCCAATCGTCCTGCTGAGCCCAGTCCCTGGCTCCTCTCCTTTCCATAAGAGCACCCTGCTGCCAGCAGCCTGAACTGCACATCCTCGCTGCCCCTCCATCACTTCCTCTGCTGGAAGCCACCTACTTTCCAGTTCATGCACTAAGTGTTTGCACCTGGGAACCTCATGCTTCTGGAGTGTTTCTGTGCGGGCAGCAGGGAAACAGGAAGATGCAGATACGTTCTTCCCTCTGCAGAGATTCTCCACAAGGTTCAGAGACCCAGAGAAAGGTGCACCCCATGTGTCCGGTGCCACGATACAACATAGGGGTGCTGTGGGCAAGCAGGGCCTCCCCAGTGAGGCAGCCTTCTTTTGTGTTCCTCGATTATTATGAATGCTGAGTTGTTAGCTTGTCCCCAGTCACTCTCAGAGCTATGGAACCTCTAGGACTTGTGTTTTTCTTTTTAGTGGAATCATTTAAAAAGTGCACTGCCATGAAACATTACCCAGATTATGAGAGGAAATATCCCCAGGGCTTAGGAGAATCTTTTGCCTGTGGCCTGTAGCTACTCACTCTACTCCCTTGCTGAACTTAGAGCTGAACAGGCTCTAAACCCATAGCTTAGTTTTATCAGTTCCTGAACTTTATTGAGAGGCACTTATTATCTGACATGAGTATTTTAGCACCTTTAAAATATGCCCAGGTGCTGTCAGGACAAGGCCCGCTCAGGTCAGAGATGTGATTCTCTGCAAATGGCAGGGAAGGGGCAGCTGAGCTTGTCTCTCAATAGGACCCTTGCAGTGTACAGGATTTTGCCTTAGACAGTGTCTGAGTGATGGTCTTTGGCATCTTAAAATTTTTTTCAGTTACTACCTGTAAACCCAACTGTGTGACATTGTTATAACCCAATCTTGCCCTGTCCTTGAAAGTTGCTTTGGCTCCTGCCCTGGGGCTGTCCACAGCCACTTCCTGTCCATGCAGAGTCACACCTCTGCCTCCTCTAAAGGCTGGCCCTGTGTAGTTTAGAGCTTTGAGTTTAATGCTGGGCAGAGACTCTGCCAATCAACCCTGGTGAGGTCAGCACAGCTCAGTGCCTGAGACTTGCTGAGTGCGGGACCTCTGGTGGGACCTCTGGCTACCCATAGAGGGTGCAGGGACTCCGAGCCCAGAAGAGAATGCCTATGTCCCTTCCTAATAGACACAAAGGAAGCCTGCAGAGTGTGCTTCCTCCTGGGAGGACACACCCGGCCCCACCTTTTCACCTCCCCATGTTGCTTCTGTACGGGGGATTGAACTCAGGCCCTTACGCTTGCCAGGCAAGCACTTATTCTACTGAGCCATCTCCCCTTCTGTTCTTTATCAGACTAACCTGTCCGTGTCTGCCCCTCTTGCTGGAGAACACAAGCTCCACCAGAACAGGGCCTCTCCTTTCCAGGCGGCCTATTCTATAGCCGTTGCTAGCGTCCAGCTGGTTCCCTGGATCTTAGGAGAGGCTTTCAGAATTTTTGTTGAATAAATGCATGGACGAATGAATGAGCTATCCAGACAAACAAGGGGGAGGTAGAATCAGTTTCCAGTAAAGAGAACAAGCTATGCAGAGGGCTGAGGGCAGAAGGCTGAGGGCAGAGTGGTGCTAGTGGGGGCCAAGGCTGTGTTCAGAGGCGCAGTGTGGCATGGGGCCTGGAGGTGAGGTACAGCCAGGTCCCCAGAAGGGCCTTAAGGCTCTCGGAACCACCCACTCCTCTGAGCAAGCTTTGAATCTTGTGAGCAATGATTCATGACTCATTTTAGCCCATGGCTGAAGAATCGCTTTTGAATCAGCTTTGGACTTTTGGGGAAAGTTGTGGATGGTTTCCCAACAACCGGGATATAGTATTTATGTTGCTTCCATTAAGGGCTGATCCTGCCTGGGGCACTCCTGTTTGCCTACCATACTACCCACCAAGGAATGTAAGGGCTTTCAGCTTTCGTATCCCCATATTAGCCAACTTCTGGTCATTTTGACCAAATACCCTAGAATGTCAGTTATAGGAAGAAAGGTCTATTTTGGCTGATGGTTTCAGTGATTTCAGTTCATGGTTGGTTGGTTCCTTTACCACAGAGGAGGGATGTGTCAGAGGGAAGCTACACAGCTCACAGTGCTGGGAAACAGAGGAAGAGAAAGGGCCGGGAGAAAGGGGCGGGTATCATGGCAGGGCCGAGTGGCACCCGACACCCTGCCTGTCTGTGAGACACAGTTGCTTGTGTGTTTGAAAGAGCCAACCACTGGGCACCCATTAGACTCTGAGATGCTGGGTGGCTCTGCTTGGGAAGGGCTCCTCCAAAGAGCCTCCTCTTTGCCCTAATTTAGAACCATTCAGCAAAAAGAGTACAGAGGAGAGAGCAAAGTGGAGTGGCATGGGCTGCTCCCGCCAGCTCCTCGGCATCCAGGGACCAACCTGCACATAATTCATGTTGGCGGACTGGGCTGTCATGCTTCTGCTCAGACCCTGTGCCCTGGGTGGCTTTGGAGCTGCAGCACTCTCTTTGATTCTGAAATGCCAGGATTTCACAAACCACGTAGCTCTTCAAACAGGAGGCACGGTCCTCTGTTGTCTGTGGGAGCACAGCAACCCACTGTCAGCCTTCACTACCATCCGTCTGCAGCTCACAGCCCCGGGCTGGCCCTTTTCTTTCTTGCACATGGGGTCTGCAGCCCTGGGCCAGGGGTTGTGGTTCTGTGAAAGCAGAGCGCAGGATGCAGCAACACCCTCCAGGGCAGTTGTTCTGAAGTGAAGGCTGCTTGGCAGGGGCAGTGTTTTTTCTGCAGGGCTGTCTGGCCTCATTAAGACTCATTCCATCAGGCAGGCAGCCGGCCTCTCCATCCATTGGCCTGGCCAGGATGCAGTGTTTTTCCATTTGATGAGGGCTTATGCCCTTGGCTGTTGGGCAGAGAAGTGGAGCTCTCATTCTCCCTAAGGGCCTGGACAGAGCCCTAGGCCAGGAAGGGCCATCAGAGACCGGCTGGCTGGGCCCAGGGAATGTCAGGGATGCTGTCCTCTCACCTCTACTTCCCTTTGAAAATTGAGGAACTCAGCACTTGCTGGAGAGGCTGTCTTGAGATGTAGCGCTGAGAGTAGAAGCACTTTGGCAAGTGCAGGATGTAATATTCCCCACCCTCTCCCTCCCTGACACTTTTCCTGGGAGGAATTGGACTCTTAAGAGATTGCTGTTCTATGAGCCTGGCCAGGTGCCCGACTCCTGGTAGGACTATGACAGCTGTGCCTGAATCCTAGGCAACATGGGACCTTGTGGTCATGCAGAGGCCGCAGGTGAAGGCTGCTGCTGAGTTCTTGGGGGCAGGCAGAGTCTGGGTGACCCTTCCTTCTTCTCCACTTTCCTAGAGGATGAGCTTGCCGGCACGCCCGTGCACACTGCCCTGTAAGCACTGGGGCAAATAAAAGGACAGAATGGCAAGACAGCAATGATGGCAGCGGGCATCTGACTCCATTCACAGGTGGGAAGCAGAGGCCAGGGACGGCCCAGCCCCACCCCCAGTGCTGTGAGCCTGGAGCGAGGCCAGGCTTCGTAACTCTCTGGCCATTGCACTTTCCCAACCCTCTGTCTCAGGACAGCTAACCCAGGAAGCACGGGAGACTAGAGACTTACTATGCAGGATCTGGTGGTAAGCTGAAGACGCAGACATTGACAGCGAGGTCTGTAGGCTCCGGGAGGCCCAGGAGCAAGTCCTCCTGATCTCATCCCCAGGTGCTGGAAAGATAGACTTGGAGGCAGAGTGACTCTGGTTCTGAGAGTTGGTTCTATTCCCCTGAGCTCTTTTTCCTTCCTCAATGTTTTTCCCCCACTTTTTGCTAACAGTGAGACCTTGGACATGGTATATCCATGCCTCAGTTTCCCTACTTTAAAAAGTATAATGGTGCCTACTTTATAGGGTTGTTTTTACCATTTGATGAAATGATACATATAAAGTACTTAGTAACAGTACCTTGCATAGATAAAAGCTCAGCATAGATAGCCTTTTAAAATCTTTTCTGTCACTGTACCTAGAGGCTTCCAACTGAGGCATGCCTCCTCTGTAGGTGGTAGAGCACGGTTTCTGGTAGGGTCCTCTCTGTTCCATACATGGAGGTCTTCCAGCGCAGGTGATCTAAGCAGGGTGTGCAATCTGGGCATCCTATCGGTGGTCAAGGTTTCAGTCAAGGAGCATCTAGGGAACACACCCTTCAACCGCACCCTGTGCACGCAGGCTGTGTTGAGGCCTGGAGGTGGTCTGGTGGCATAGAAGGACTGAGGGGGACCCTGGCTTACAGCTCAGCTGAGGATGGGGCAGAGGAACTTGGGGGTGAGATGAGGGATGATGGGGGTGGGACGTGGCCACCTCTTCGAGAAGACGGGGAGACACTTGTGGTTTCTGAGTCCACAGATAAACACCAGGTCCTTTCTCCTTCCAGGCCCCCATAGTCCTTGGCAAGGTCTCTTCTGAAACTTTGAGGGATGCTTTCTCAGCCCCAGACCAGGGCTCCCAGAAGTGCAGGTTGTCCAGTGGGTGAAAGCCATTTCCTCTGAGGAGCAAGACGGCTTCCTGACCTGGAGAGGCTGGTTTGCTTTCTTAGGAACTTTGAGTTCTTGCTGCTTGCCTTGTTGCATCAGGAGGGTTTGCAGTGTCAGGTCCATAGTGTCAGTTTTGCAGTAGATGTTGGGAGCACCCTTCTGAGGACCAGAGATTTTAGCTGCTCTTGGACATTGACTGCATGCCAGGAGCGGGCTGAGAGGCTCACAGACAGTGTCTTGTGCCCAGTTTCCACCACTATCAGGGGGTGCTGTTGCCATTGCCAGTTTCTGGATAGGGAAAGTGAGGCACTTCTCATTTTCAAGTAGTGGGACCACCATAGCATGGCTTTAGATACCTGGCTATGTCCCACCGGAGGCTGTGAGCACTTGTTCCCCTCATGGGCCTGGCCTTCTGCTTCCTTTCTCTTGCCCAGAGGTAGTCAGTAAGTGTGTATGTGTGTGTGTGTGTGTGTGTGTGTGTGCTGTTTATTTATTTTTATTCTCTTTGTTTTTTTGAGACAAAGTTGCTGTGTAGCCAAGGCTCCTCCTGGCTCAGCCTCCTGAGGAGCAGGATTATGGGCCCTTCTGCTGCACCCAGAGAGCACTCACTCTCCCTCACGCATCACTGCAGCATGGATCCAGGTGTTATTTAGTGACTGAAAAGCTGGAGCCCCCCCCCCCCGCGCATTCCTTTGACTAGTGGTATCTTCATCAAACTCTTTTGTTTGTGAAGAGGAGAGACCCACTCAATCTAGCTTTTGAAATCAGAAAAATATTCACATAATGCGAGGAAAGACAAGCGTAGCTCGAAGGAGCACTGGAAATGCCACACAGAAAGAAACATCTATATTTGGCTGTTTCCCTTCCTCCCTTTCATTCCCTCTGTACCAGGAACATCTTAGTCACCATCTTTATTGTAAGACAGCTCTCAGCCACTTTCAGTAGTGCAGCCTGCCTGTGCTGCTTCAAATCCTGTGCTCCCATGTCACTGCCTGTTCTCCTCAGTCTGCGCTGTCTCTTTGACCCTGGTATCTTGGAGGTGTGCAGGCTGCACCCTGCGCTGGTGGCTGCTCTGCCGTCCTCCCCTTCCCTCCCGTGCTTGCCATGGGTCCAGGGGTCGCCCTGGTCCCTGTGTGTGCAGGAAGCTCCCTGAGTGTGAGGTGCAGCTCTTCATCCCCTGCCCAGGGCCTCCTGCAGCCACACACTCCTTGTCTTGATGGGTGCAGCACTGTGTGCCCCTATAGCCTCGGGGTCATGCTTGGCTCCTTCTTTCCCCTCATGCCCGTTGTCTCATATCTGTATCCAAGTATCCGGCCAGTCAGGCTGCCATTGCCACAGGCTCTGTAGCCATGACAGCAGGGCGTGCCAGGCTCGGCCTCCAGGCCTCTCAAGCAGCTCCCAGCCCACCGGGCCCCCAGTCTCCACCCTCCAATGGGTGCCTCCTCCTTTCATTCTTCCCTGAGCCTCCTCAGGAGAGTGCGTTTTGCTTCAGGCTCAGCCCTGGAGTCCCCACGTGAACTTCTGAGGGCCAGGGAGGACATGGGCCACTTGGCCATGCTCCATGGGCTGCACCACCTCTGCTGTGTCCCTGGAGTGTGAATGTGTTTTTTCCTGCCCACAGGCAGCTGAAGCCTTCAGATGCCCTTCGCTCCCGCTGCCTGGCACTGGCCATCGCAGACATCCTCTGGCGGGCTGGGAGCCGAAAGCGAGCTGTGGTCACCCTGTAAGTGATTCCAGGGGCCCTGTCACCACAGCTTAGCCAGTGTTGGCACAGCTGCAGGGGCAGTGGCTGTGGGCACTTAGGCCTTGGGTCTGAGGGCTGCGTGTGCCAGGCAGCCTAAGCTGGGTCCCAGGGCTCCTCTTGGAGGATGTGTTCCTGTGTGTCCTACCTCACCCTAGCTAGTGTGGCCCCAGGGAACCCCTGAGAAGGCTCTAATGCTCAGGTGCACCCTTGGACAAGGTGCTTCACCCCTCCCGACCCCGGCCCGCAGCTCACCCCCGCCCCCACAGCCCTCATGGCTGTCAGCGGGCCCCATGGTGCACCCCTTCCACCCAGCTGCCTGGCTGAGCCTTAGAGGAAGAGATAACCCTGGACCTATGTTCTGGGGACACATATACGGGTCATGGCGGCAGCCTGCCTAAAGGAGCGGCTCTCTGAGGCCCATGGGATTCTTTAAATGCTGGGGACTGAACCCAAGGCACTTGGCTGCATCCTGCCCTTCTGCTTTTTAAAAACAATTTGAGACCCTAAGTGAGGCAGGCTCTCAAAGCTGTTGCTTGTTGGCTGTGTGGCTTTGGGCCACTGACTGACCTGTTTACCTGTTTAGAAAGTGAGGATGGTAATGATTACTTAATGGGCTGACTGTGAGGACTAAATGAGCCAATATAAATAAATGATATGTAATGAATGCAATGCTGTTACTTAGCTTGAATCATTTATCACTACAAATACAGATAAATAATAAATGTGAAGTGCTTACCATGGTGTCTTACACATACATAGTAACCCTGGCCCTTAGGGTAGACATGGCCTAAGAGCAGATGGGGCAGGAGTTGGGTTTCTCTCTGTTTTTAAGATTAGGAAATAGAAGCTCAGAGAGGGAAGGGCCTCACAGCAGCAAGTGGCACAGCAGGTCCCAAGCCCATGCCCTGCTCCTGTTCTGTGCTGCAGTGGGCTGCACACCCAGAAAAGTCCTTGGTGTCAGCGTCCCTGTGGGGAAGATCCAGAGAGAGCCAGGGCCACAGCCCTCCTCCTCACCTGCACCCATGCATGCTGCTGTGGTGAGGGTTGGGCTTCTTCCTCTGCCAGGGCTTGGGTTTGCTTGTGCTAAGCTCGCCCTCCTCTCTGGTTTCCGTTCCCTTTTTCCTGCGAGTGAGTTTTCTGACCCAAACTGTGGATGAATTCAAAGCAGGGGAAATGAGAAACCCTTGGCTCTGTGTACTCCTCTGGAGCCACCTTTTTATTTGTCCTCCTTTCATGACACATGTGGTTTTACCCTGGCTGCAGGGCACAGCTTTTCTCCTGGCAGAGGATTCATGCACCACCTTTTCCTTTTTAGGGCTTCTGGAACACAGCAGTTCAGTCCAACGGGGAAATACAAAGCAGATGGAGTCTTAGAAACAGTACGGCTTTCTGGAAAATTGTCACGCAATCTTTGGCTTTGTTTGGGGGAATGTCTCCTTTCACATAAGTAAATCCATCCCCTGCTGGGGTGGGCCACCCTCCCTATAGCCCAGGCCTGCAGAGTGGGCAGAGATGGGTGGCTTTGGGGATGCACATCTGCCAGGGCTGCATTATGCCCCAAAGGGCTGACAGCTCTGTCATCTGAGGATGACAGGACTGAGTATACCACTGGCTAATCCCCAGCCTGCAGATCTTCTGCAGGGTTCTTATGGGAGGGTAGCAGGTGGAAAAGGAGGAGTTTAGAAGGTGCTTGACAGCCTGGCCCTTGCCGTGAAGTCAGACATGGTGATATAAAAGGTGAGATGGACATTTCTGTAGTTTTGAAAATGCAGATGCAGTGAAGGTTTTCAAAACCTGCTCCCTCTTTGCTGAGAATTGTTTTAACCATCTTGATTCATGTGTCTTAGCTTGGGGAATGAGGGACCTTGGGTTATTAATTGGTGGCTTCATTTTGTTGAATTTTTTATTCAAAATATTTCTCTTGACCTGCCAAAGAAAGCAAAGGGGACCCAATCTGCTGCTGCTTGTTAGCTCAGGACCCACCTGTGGAGCTGTGACCCAGCCTGACTGTTGCGATTTGGACAGCCCCATCTGTCTCCTGCCCCTCCTCAGACATTGTGACTTGCCATGGCAACAGTCCTCTTGCCTCGTCACGCAAAATGTAGGGTCCTGTTGGTGTCAGGACTTGGGGCTCCTGGGGGCTTTCAGGTGGGCCAAGGGCTGCTGAGGGGCAGGCTGAGCTAAGCCGCTCTCAGGTGTGTGGAGCTGCCCAGTGCGGCTCTGCAGGCTCTGTGCTCTGCCTGGGGCCGTTGCCACTGGGGCTCAGGTTGCAGGGGCCGACCCCGAGGGGCACAGTCTGGGTCCTGAGCACGGCAATTCATGTAGTGTGTGTTCCTTCCCAGCTCACCCTCCACAGTGTGTCCTGCTATGAGGAGCTGGTGACTTTTCTCCAGCACACAGTGCACCAGGTATGAACAATGACTTCTTTGGGAAGCTTTTCCATTCATCATGCAGGAGGTAGTGGTGGGCTGGAGTTGTCTTCCCTGTTACCCCCAACCAGGGTGTGGTGAGGAGGCTGGGAAGAAGCCTGGGCTGGACTCTGGGCAACAGAGCTGAGGATAGTGGGGTGAGGTGGGCTGCAGAAGCAAGGGTTGGGGCAGGGGACACAACCTCTCCATTGCATCCAGGCAGGCTGGCTACAGACACAGGCTCAGCAAGCAGCTGCAGCGGGGGTTGCAGAGAGCAGGGCTGGGCAGGCTAGTCAGAGGGAAGGGAGGCAACCATTAGACAGTGGTCACAAGAGCGCAGCCATGACTTCTGGAGGTCTCAGCTTTGTCCATGGTGGGGGTCACAGGACCAACCGAAGGATGGAGAGGAGGTGGGTTGGGCGCTGGGCAGTGCGGGCGGAGACCTGGCCCCACTAGGGGACATCTGTGTGCCCCCTGCTGGCAGTGTGTTGGGCCAGTGTGAGTGTGGGCCTGTCAGAGGCTCTGGAAACTCCAAGTAGGGATGTACATGCTGGCATTGTGGGAAGGGACCAGCACAGTCCAGAGCCAACGACCTGGCTCCAGAGCCTTCAGGCCTGGCTTGGGATCCAGTTTGTGGCTGCCAACAGCTGAGACATCAGGCTTCATACTGAGCCTCATGGCCCTCTACTTACCCACTTGTCAGACGTGGGTAATAACAGCAGTTCCTAGAACACTAGAACAGGGCATGGTGCAGTGTGTCAGGGCAACATGCTTCCAGGGATGATCCTGTGCACTGCGGCTGTGGCTGGCGGTGCCATCTCTATGGTCACAGTGATTTAGGGCAACCTTGGGATAGGCTGCGGGACAAGGCAGGGAAGGAACAGTGTAGGACACCTGGCCTTGGAGGTGTGAACCACGACACCTTGATGCCTGCTTGTCAGGATGGAAGGGCAGGAAAAGGCTGAGTCCTCTTCTCTGGAGACATGGTCTCTGCCCCCCCCCAGTTCCCTGAAGCCTTCTGCATATGGGGTCTGTGCCCTTATGACCCCAGTGAAGGCCCTGGATGTTTGGTTGGTAAATGGAGGCAAAGTCAATGCAAGTGGGATGGACCTAAAGCACCCATTGTTAGCCACCCTCCCCCAGCTTTTTCCACCAAGACCAGCAAAGTCTTGGCATCCCAGCCCTGGCTGCACCTCAGGTCCCTTGGGAGGGGGTACAGGAGGCCCTTTCATCCGAGAGCTGCAGTCTTAGGTGATGGCTTGGCCCTAGAGAGCCAGGGCCTGCATGACCAAAATTAGAACAACTTCCTTTCCATGTAGGCTGTTCTGGCGTGTGTGTGGACAGCAGTCCTGGCCTAGGAGTCAGGAGTCCTGGACTGGCTGTCTCTATTCCCTCTGTCCCTAGCTTTCTTGAATTCTTCCCTGGAATATCCCAGAGGACCATCTGCCAATACTGTGTGTTTCCACCTTGCCTTGAGCAGTGGGAGGGCCTGAACAGATGCCTGGCAGCCTTCTGTGGCTCACTGCTTGGTCACGTGCAGCCTTTGGAAAGTCTTCGGGCCTTAGTTTCCTCATCTGGAAGATGGAGCAGTTGTCAGAGAAGTTCTAGATGCAGTTATGATTCTTAAAGAGAAACCTGAGGTGTGTAGGGAAGGCTTTCCAAATGAGCCACAGATGAGCAGGATCACGCTCCTTGTGAGATCCAGCATGTCCCAAGACCACAGCAGTGCACTCAAGCAAAGGGGGAGCCCTGTGCCTCCATGTGCGAGGCTTGACCAGGTTGGACCTAGTGTAACACTTCCAGGAAAGGGATGAGACTGGAGGAGCTCTGGAGTACAGAGGGGCTATGGGGTGATCCAAAGTTCTGAGGCCTGCTCACTGTCCTATTGCTCCTGGGCTAGATCCTTGTACCCAGGGCCCTGCATCCTGGCTATGAAGGGGACCTCACCTCCTTGCCTGTGGCCCAGGGACTGTATGAAGCCTAAACATAACAGGGGCATGTCCCCAGAGGATGGGCCCCACATCTGGGCCAGGGGCCGCTTTCCTTCAGTAACTCTCCTGGGCTCCCCGCCCTCTCCCTCTTCACTGGCTGTGCCTCCTGGCTGCAGCTTGTGACTACCAACCCCGACTTTGGCACCCGGCACCCTCCCTCCCTCCACCCGCCCCAGTTTAATTTATGTTTTTGCTGGAAGTGGTGGAGCTGCCTCAGCACTCAGCTCACCAAATCCATTTTTCATGGACTGGGCCTAAGAGGGGCTCTTTGTGCCAGGCCTGGAAATGCACACCGCACCGACTTGGCCAACATCAATAACCTCCTTGCTGGGTTTTAATTACTGCTCCCCTGCTGGCTGAGGTGTCTGGTGACCCAGGACAGCTAGGGATGCAGGCTGCCTCTGCCTCCCATGGAGTCCCTTGGAGGGCACTCGTCTGTCTCTCTAGGGCTGCATGCTATGCTGAAAGAACGGTCTCCTTCTTCCTTAGTGGCCCTCCACACTGTTCCTGGCCCTCCCCATGATTCCCGCCCATTTCCCTGCTGAGCTGGACTTTCAAGCAGGCATGTACCCTGTGGCCTCCTATGTCTTGGCAGCTTGAACTTATGAGATAATTTTAATCAATGTTTTTAAAAGCAGAAGGGAATATGGGCCCAGTCAATTGTGTCTAGCAACGCAAGTCACCCCAGGCAGGGCTCTCTCTCCTCCCTCAGTAGAGGGCTTTGGGTGAGGGTCTGAGAGGGAGTGCCAGGCAATCAGGACTATCAGTTCCCCAGCTGGGGGAGGGGGTTTCCTGTGTCCCCGACTCCACTGTGTCCACAAGTCAGTAGGTGTGGCAGGTTGGGCCAAGGAGAACTGGACCTAGATGGGGCCAGCACTTCTCCAAGAGAAGGTGGACAACAGTCAGCATCCAGGAAGGGAACAGAGACAGCTGCGGCTCCTTGGAGACAGCTGCGCCTCTGTAGCTGAGTTGTGGATATATGTCCCCACTGTGTGGGACCTCAGCTTTGCTCTACAGTTGTCAGAACACCCCACAGATGTCTCCAAGAATGTGTGTGCCCAAAAATCAAGCAGATTTGCAGAGGGCTGCAGATCTTATTATCTATGTTCTGCAAAGGGGGAAAGTGAAGGCAGTGGAGATGACAGGCTGGCTTGAGGCCACAGGACCAAGACAAGGTTGACCTAAGATTGTTTTATGTTCATGCATTTCATTTATCCTCCAAAGTAAGCCTGGAAAAGTGATGTCCTCGGACTCTTCTTCACCCAATGTAGTCAGCTTGCTGGCTCTCCGGGCCTCTGCATGTGCTTCTGGTGCCTCTGGGAGTGCTCTCTTCCCCCACCGCACCATCCCTGTGGCCGCTTGGGTTTTGAGCAGAGACTGTTCCCGAGAGAGCTTCCTGGGCCCACCCACCCTCTGCAGGCTCCATGTCTCATGGGAACCCTTCCTGGGAGGTTCCGAGGAGCCCGTGTGCCATCATTGCCAAGCCCTTCCCCACTCTGTCCAGGTTGCTTGTTCCTTCTGTCCTCAGAGGCCAGATCTGCACCTCCCTTTGCACCAAGAGAGCCGTAGCAGGGAATATCCTGTTGGCAGTGAAATTTCACTCCACATAAAAGACAAAGGCCAGACTGGTGAACTTAGTCACTGAATGACTAGATGCAGATAAAGCCTCCAGGTGCATGGGGCAGGGCCTTCCACTCACTTGTGTGGTTCTCTGGGGTTGGCTGTGCCCACTGGGCTCATGAACAGGTGGGCAGTGCACAGCCAGCAGTATCTTAACAGCTGACACAGGTGCCAGGCTGTTGCTTAAATGATGTTAACTCACTCTTTATAGCAACTTGATGAAGGTCGATTACCACAGTTCTTGTCCCAGCTATCGAATTATTGAAAAAAAAATGGAGGACAGAGAGGCCAAGAAATGTCCCTGTGACAATGGAACTGAGAGAAACACAGCCAGGATTTCCACCCAAGCAGACAGGCATTTTTTGTGCATGGCTCCATGCCAGGGTTGGGGCTGGGGGAGAAGCTTTGGTTGCAAAACTTAAAGAGGTGTGAAAGTTTAGAGATGAACACAAGGAATATATTTTAAAAATCAAAATTAATTTAAAATATTTATGATAAAAAGTATCAAATATTTGACATTTTAAAATATCCTGAAGTAGTAAAGTTGACAAAGAAGACACCCTTGCACAGCCTACTTCCTGCACTGCACTCTGGTCCCGGCCCTGCTCCAAGCCTGCTGTCTGCCCTCCCTACCTGCAGTAAGGACCTGGCATTGAATGGGGCCCCCGACCCTGGGAGCTGTGGGACCTCAGTCTCTGAGCCTTAGTCTCTGGCAGACAGAAGGCAGTCATTATTGCCCCCGTGCCCCAGTGTGTTGGGTATTAATGCTGACAACACCCATGGGAGACACTGGCATCACAGTGGAGCCAGCTGTGGCTGCTTCAGCCTTGCCAGTCTTGAGGTTGACAAGGTCACAGATGTCCTCCAAGCTAGAATATGTGCTCTTTGTTCCATGCCCACTGTCACTCAGGCTGGTGTTCTTTAGGGGGGTCTGGCTGGTGAGATCTGCATGGGGTCTGCCCTGTAGTGATGCCCGGGGCCAGCCTGGAAGGCCTGGAGGTGAGAGCCTGGGGCCAGCTGCTTTGTGGTCCCCAGCAGAGGTTGCAGCTGAGTGGAGGGAGGTGTACCTGAGATGGAACTCACTCCTTTCTCCTCTCCCAGTTTGAAGCGGGACCTTACGGATGCATCCTGCTCACCCTGTCTGCCATCCTGTCCAGGTCCTGTGAGCTGTGAGTGTCTTCCTCCTCAGCCCAAGCTGGGGCTGTCTGCTCCTTTCCTGCCACTTTCTGAACTCCTGCCTTGCCCGGCCATAGTGAAGGCTCAGGGGATGCTGCTGAAGGGATGTGTGAGGTGGGTGGAGGGAGAGGGGACTATGCTGGTAGGAGTAACAGCAGTGATGAGCCATGGGTATGCTTGTCCAGAGTTCCCTTCTCCTGGGTCTCCCAGCATACTTCAGGATAACTTGAGAGGCATTTCTCCCACTCAGTGAGGGTACATATACTTACCCCTGTGCTACATATGCCGGAGGTGTACAGTCGAGGCTGAGACCTCAGGGGTCCTGGAGCCCCAGGTGTGCTGGGCAGGGGTCTTGCTGGAGGGCAAGGTGCATGACAGCCGTAAGGAGCCAGCCTCTGGGGTGGATGTGGCAGGGAGAGGAGTAGGCTGCTGGTCCTAATGTCCCTATTTGACCCTTGCTGGAAGAGAGCCCCTCTTCCATGCACTGTGATCAATGTGACCCCAGAGGCTGCCATGGAAACGAGTTCCTCCAGACAGCTCTGTGCTTGGGAGCTGTCTAGGCCTCTCTTCTGTGCGTGTCACCTGGGCATCATGTCACTGGGGAGTGCAACAGATTAATAGCACATCAATAGTTCCATAATGTGCAGTCCATGGCCCGACTCTCTTCCAAGCAGAGGCAGACCCCAAGGGCCTGGATGCCTGGAGTGACTCTTACTTTGGAGAGGCCTTGGGGGAAGGATTTGGGAGCACCTCCCAGCAGGCTAGGAAAGGAGCAGGGGCAGGTGGGGAGGCCCTGGCAGACAACCTTCACTCCTCTGCTTTGGCTGGGTCTAGCCAGGCCTGTAGCTGGCCATTTTCCAGACCTCTACTGACAGGGGAAGGGATGGTGGGGGCTCTGTGGTCTCCTGCACCAGGCTGCCTGCTGCTCGCTGCTACTGACCTTATTAAACTGGTGTATGCACAGTACTCTGTAATGGCATTCTTTTTCTAATCCTGCCATAATGATACGATTCATTCCTAGCCCAGATTCACGTGTGTGGTGACCATAAGCCGCATGCACAAACTTCTCCCAGGCCCAGTTTGCTAATTCCCTGGTTGGAGGACAGGCCAGGGTGTCTCCCGGCTGTGCTGAGGGGAGTGGTGCTCTCAGGGGGACATGCCTAGTGGGACTAACCTCGGCTTCCCCATCTGTGCAAGGGATCTCTGGTGTGTGGGCTTGATCCTGTGCTGGATAGAGGAGTCTCTGTGACGCACGCGTGCTGCTCTGTGTCCCTGCCCAGGCTGAGGCCCCTCTGGGCCATCAGTGTGGGGAAGGCTGTCCCAGGATAGGTGGACCTGCACAGCTGCACAGCCACATGTTAATGGGACTGCAGTCACAGCCCCACCAACACACACACACACACACACACACACACACACACACACACACACACACAGCTTTATGCACGCACACACCTGCGCACACACACTCACATGCCTTCTTAGAGACACACAGATGCACACAGATATACACATGGACATGCATGAACAGACAAGACTCCGCAGTACCCCAGGAGCCCTGAGCACTGACCGTCCTTGGGCCCTGAAGGCAGATGTCTGGAGGCCTCAGATAGGAAGAGCCACACAGGGGCCTGCAGTGGTGCTGGTCCATGACGTGGGCTTTGTCTCATCCCTTTGTCTCCTGTCCCCTTTCCTTAGAGGCCAGTAGAGAGGGACATCCTGTGGGCATAAGAATACCACCATGAGCATTTATGAAGCTCCCTGTACACATGATCTAATCCTTTGCCTTGACATTTGGTGCAAGCAGCCACTGGAGTCCCCACCACAACCTGACCAGGGGTGCCTCCATTGTCACTGTGTCTCAGGGAGTGAGGGCTCATGCCAGGTTATCGGTGAGTAAGCTGGTGTGGCTCTGGCCTGGCCAGCTCTCCTGTGATGCTACTCATTCACACGACCTGAAGGCATGCGTGGCATCAGGCCCTGGGCCAGAGCTCCTTCCCCAAGGGTAGGAAGAGATGGATTCCTACGTCTCGCGTGGCTCCTCCTTGGCCACACCTCACATGGTGGGCACTGCCTTCGGACGCCTGCCTTTTCCTACTTTCTGGATTATCTTGATAACCTGGTGGAGGCAATGTAATCAGAGCTATGAGGATGTCCTGAAGCTCCTGGTGGACCCTCTGTGGCAATGTTGACCCTCGGCAGGGACTTCATGGGCCACAGTGGCCTCTGAGCAATTCGTGTCCCTTCATACTGGGGCTTGAGGGGCAGGGAGAGGACCAAGTCCTAGCTGGGCTGTGAATTGCAGGAGTGAATTGAAGGAGACACCTGTGTCTGTTCTCAAATTCAAGGAAGTGGGAGAACTTGGGCACCATTTTGGCTTGGAGCCCTGGTTCAAATCCGCGGTAGGCTTCGAGTGCTGTAGATTCTCTAGGGTGCTATAGATAACAGCACTCTGGGACTTCCTGGTGGAGGAGGAGGACAGGAATGCCAGTGAGGACGAGGCCAGCCTGGGCAGTGCTGCTGCTGCCCAGCCCTGGGACCCAAAAGTCAGTCTTCTCTCAGCATGTTAGCACCCTTGGCACTTGTGAGGGCTCCAGAGAAGGTGCTGCCTCAGCCTCCACGACAGAGACCCTGGGAGAGCCCCCGTTCCTCACAGGCCGTCGTATGGCACTTCTGCAGTGTGTCTCTGGGCCCCTGGTGCCCCCTGCCTTGGCTGGGAGTTGGGACTGTGCTTGTGCTCTCTCCCGGGCAAGGATGACAGTCTTGGGTTTGGGGCTGGAAAAACCCACCTCCTGCCTTCTGCCTCTGGGATGGGCAGCTGCAAAGGTCTTTCCTTCAGGACATTTGGGCATGCAGGTGCAAATATCTCCTCATTGCTTAACTTGTCCAGGGCAGCCCAGAGGGTGACCTGTCATATGAGAGCAGGCACAATTGGCTTTGCTGTAGCGTCAGGACCCCTTCTTAGCATGGCTCCTGATAAGCCTGTGATTGGCCCAGCCTGAGTCCTAGTTCTTTATCTCTAGCAGTACAGAGCTGTGCTAGTACTTTTAGACTCTTCTTTGCAGTGAAAGCAAATCTGATTTTCCAAACAGCAAAGCTTGATAAGTAAAGCAGATGCAGCAGAATGACTTTGGTGGGTATGAAGGTGGTGGGGATGGGGGTGGGCCTCTCACCTGCCCCTGGATCCCCAGGCTTGGCTGGAAACCCCTCTGAAGGAGCTGCAGTGCTGCAAATGCCTTTCAGCAGCCTCTGAGCAAGGGCCGCCCCAGGCTTTCGTGCTCTGGGGTTTGCAGTCAGCTCTTCCAGCACCCTTTGATGCTGTTCCAGCATGGTCTGTTACCACTTTGGTCTTTGTTGGAAAATATGTCCTGCGGGCCCAAAGAGATAGGATCCCGAGGTCAGTGGAGGGCCTGGAAGATCCACCCAGTTGGTTCTGAGTGCAGTGTGTGTGTGCGCGCCTGTGCAAGATATGAGTGTGGGTGGGAGGGACCTGTGCACCGGGGTGGGAGATGACGTGGGCTTTGGTGATCGTTTGGGGTTGTGTGAAGGCTGTCCTTGGTTGAGCAGGTGACTGTGAGTGGGAGTGTGGCAGAGAAGGCATATGGTGTCTTTCTCCTGGCATAGGCTGCCTCCCAAAGCCCAGGGCCACCCTGGCACCCATCACTGACTCCCAGACCAGGCCAATCCTGAGTTAGAATGGAGCCTGGGTGGGGGCCATGGGCAGAGGCAGACCCAGCCAAGCACAGCCCAACCACTCCGTAGAGCAGTCAAGACACAGCCTTTGAGGTTTGTTTACCCCAGGCTGTGTGCAGAGCTCTGCAAAGGTTTTATTTTTTTCCACTTGATTTCATGCCATTTATTTTCTTTCTTAAGATCTCTGGTTGCTTACAGTAAATCTCATGCTGGTTTTTGTGCTCTTCTTGCTCTGCTGCTTTCCAAGCCTCATGGCTAGAGCTATCTCTAGGGATCTGTCACAAGTCCCCAGGGTGCTCGGAGGCAGCTTGGAACCAGGCCTGTGCAGTGCCATGTAGGTGGGGGCTGCAGCCTCTGAGGAGGTGCTTGCCCAGTGGCTCAGGCCCTGGAGAGGAGGCTAGAGGAGAAGCGTGTGAAGGAACTCTACCTGCAGTGGACCTTTGCATTCAGTACAGTGTTCAGTTCAGCTGCCCAGAGGCAATTTATTTTTTTTTAATGTATTTGGTACAGAGTCTCACTATGCTGCTTGGACTTGCAGTGATCCTCTTGTTTTCAGCCTCCCCAGCGCTGGGATTACAAGCATGCACCACCACTCCCAGTCTCAGTGTCTGGCTCAGTACCCCAAGGGGCATATCAGTGCACCATGTGGGACTAAGGATTGAACCCCGGTCCTTGTGCTTGCCTAAGCAGGTGCTTAGTCCACTGAGCTATCTCACCAACCCTCCAAAGGCAGTTTTGAAAGCCCAGAAGAGAAGCTAACTTGTCATTGTGTCAAGTAACTTTATTTTATTTTTGTGGCAGAACTGGGGATTGAACTCAGGCCCTTGCGCTTGCCAGGAAAGTGCTTATTCCACTGAGTAACTTTAAAATGGCAGGGGCCAGCCGGGCGTGGTGGCGCATGCCTGTAATCCCAGCACTCGGGAGGCTGAGACAGGAGGATTGTTGTGAGTTCGAGACCAGCCTGAGCTACAAAGTGAGCTCGAGGCCAGCCTGAACTGCATAGTGAGACCCTGTCTCAAAAAGACAAAAAAAAAAAATAAAATAAAATAAAATAAAAAAATAAAATAAAATAAAATGGCAGGGGCCGAGGAGGTAGCTCAGTAGAGTAAGTGCTTGCCTGGCAAGCACAAGGGCCTGAGTTTAATCCTTGGTTCCTGAAAAACAAACAGACAAAAAATGGCATAAGCAATGTATGGAGAGGGAGGGGCGCCCCATATAGCATCCACAGTGATGTCCCTCTTGTTTTGAGACTCTCCCCCAAGAGATTAAAAACAATAGTGGCAACGTAATAGCTTCTTTCTTTGAGAAAATTTTCCCAAAATTATTGCTATCCCTGAGTATTGGCTAGAAAGACAGTGGCAGGTCAGATCCTAACCGAAGTAAGCAGAAATGAAGCCAGGGGCCTGTTCCTGCCAAAAGCCTGAGCTTCAGGTATGGCTGCATTGGGAGCTAGACTTGTGTTCCTCCTCTGCCTTCTAACTCTTCTCTCCTGGCTCCCAGCTGTCTTCTCAGGAGGTCCTCCTGCACAGGGGACTCCAGAAGCTCCACAGTCTCCTTGGTGCCAGAAACCTGTTCCTGACGGCATCGCCATGGTCAGGCCTGGGTCAGGCCCATCGTGGAGCCCGAGGACCTCTGTGGGTTGGCTGGGGTCCTCAGGGCTGGCTGGGAACTGGGGCTCAGGGCCAAGATGGAGAAGTGTAGGAGGTATTGAAGAAGAGGGGACAGATGTAGGTTTGGGGGTGGCCTTCGTAGAGGCCCCACAGGCTCCTCTTGAAAATGGATCAAGTGACTACAGAGCTTTGCATTCCAGCATCTGCAGCCCACACTCACCCAGAGAGGACCTGCTGGGAGATGGCTTGGTGGGAGGCTTGTGGTGGGAGGCAGGGGGCAGGGCAGCTCTTTGTGGTTCCAGATGTGCCCCCATGGCATGCACAGGGATGCAGAGGGGCTCCGCACAGGGCCTGACGCCACCTAAGTGCTTCCAGCCTGGAACAACGCGGCTTTGACAAAGCCAAACCAGATCATGAGTCCCAACCCGTGGGTTTTGTTCCCCACAGGGCCCTGAGCAGATGGTTAGGCCTCTACTGCCTGGGGCTCCCCCAGGACACTCAAGTAGAGGCCCTTCTATCCCCTCCTGCTAAGCTCTCTCAACTGTAGCTGGAAACAGGAGAGGATCTTGCTCAGTGAACCCCAGTTACACTTTAGTGCTGACTCAGATGAGGGCAAAGATGAAGCCAATGAACAAATATGGACAGCAAAGGCAGTAGGGAAGGGGCACAGACTTGTGGTACTCATGTCATCCGGCTAGCAAAATGCCTCCTATCTCCACTTCCTCCTAATGGCCTCTTTCTTTTTCTGTAGCTCCTTGCTTGGGAACTACCTGTTGCTCTGCTTCCAGCCAACCCCATGGGGAAATAGAATCCAGTCTGTGGCCCCAGAGTGGCCTCTTCCAGGCCCTTTGTGAGTCCTCACTCCCTGAGGAGAGTGAATCTCAGCTCTACCAGAGGTGGAGGAGAAGAAGACAGGGCCCTCATGGCTCAAGCTTCGGCTTTGTAGTGTTGCGGCAACCTGAGGGAAAAGCCAACAGGCCTGGGCTTTTCAGACGCAGGAACTTTGGGAAGTAATGGGTGAGGCAGTGACACAGCTGGCATTGCCACCTGAGTTCAGGTTCTGAGTTCAGGATCTTATGTGGGCAGCACTGCCCTGAGTGCAGGAGTGCTTGCCACTTAGAAGTGGTCTGTCCCTCACTGTGACAAAATAGCTGACATACATGGCTCAAGGGAGGAAAAGGGGTTCCACTGCTTTCAGGCCTGTGGCAAGGCAGAGATGTCAAGGACAAAGGGTGTGGCCAAGGAGAGCCACTCAGCTCGTGGTGGCCAGGGCACAGAGCAAGAGAGAGCCCAAGAGCCGGAGTGGGCAGGCCTAGGGACCAGAAATAGTCCTGAGGCCCTGCCTTCTCCACCTGCAGCCTTCTAAGTCTTCCTCAGCTCCCAACAGCACCATGAAACTATAAATTCATCAGTGGGCTTACCTGCAGATGAGATGCCGGTCACTGTGGCTCAGGGAGTTCCTCTAAGCCCATCAGCTGAAAACTCAGCCTCTGAGATGAGCCTTTCACAGGGACATTTTTTATAAGAAGCATAGCAAGTGGAAAAAAGGCCCCAGATAGGGGCCGACTGGGGGCTGGCCATTTGCTCTATGCCTGGCCCAGGTTTAGTTAGCAGCACTGTGGGCCTGGCTGCACGGTGGTTCTGCCCACAGATATTGAACCTGAGGAATGAGTGCGGGAACCCACTTCCCGTGAAGTGGACCAAGCCCAGCTTCACGGGGGGTAGTGGCAGAGCTTGGGGCTCTCCTGCCCTCAGACCTCAGGCAAACCCATGAGGACCCTCTAGGAGGAACTCAAGTGCCCAGATGACAATCATGGGCCTTGGGAGAAGGCAACTAACCTTACAGAAGATTCTTCCACCCATCCATCCTTCTGCTAGGGGTGGGATGCACATTTCCACTTTCTCCAGTGTGTCTCCAGGATCTGGCTTCTCCCCCGAGACTGCAGGCAGTGAGAGTGCTCTGGGACCCTGTTTGATGGGTGCCTGCTGAAGCCGGAGCTCATTTCTGGGCAGGCAAAGGAGAGCGATCAGTGTGTTTCTTTGGGAAGGGCAAGTCCAAAGAGAGGAGGGATGGGCATTTCTGTCCCGGGAGGGGCTGCTGTAGGGAGGAGGAGACATTCATTTGATCCGACTCAGGGTTGGTTGGCAGGGAGGTGACACACAGCAGGAGCACAGTGAGTGAAAGGCACCAGTAAGGGTTGGCAGGGGTCAGTCAGCCAAGGGCTGGTTACAGGAACAGCACTGAGCATCGGGAGGATGGTGTGTCTGGGCGAGGCCAAGGGCAGCTTGTTAGGGGCTCTGTCGGTGTCCAGGAACACAGGGTTCTCCACTTCTCCGTCCTTCCCCATGCACTGTTTCTCCAGGTGGCAGTTTCCCGCCAGGTTCTCTCAGCCTCTGGGGCCCCCTCACGCCAGCCCCTTTCCTCATGGCCTGGAGAAGAGGGTGGTGATGTGGAGCCCTCCAGCCGTGGTGGTGCTCTCTTTGGTGCAAGGCTTCTTTGCATGTCCTGTTCCCTCTTTGAGGTGGTTATTGTTATCACATCAGGGATGACATATCCAAGGCTCAGAGATGGAAAGCAACTTGCCAGAGGCACCCAGGACAGGAGGTAGACGGGGTCCGACACCCAGAGCTTCTGATTCATTGCCCTCACTCTTGGCCTCCCTGGGAAAACAGGCAGCATCCGCTCTATCGGGCTTCTTTTAAGATGTTCAGGGTTACATTTCAACCTCCTGGGGGCCCTGGTTTTATTCTGGGCTTTTGGCCATGATACGAAAGGTTGAGGCTGCAGGAATCATGACCTCTTGGTCATTGTTTTCTTGTTTTTATTATTGTTATTGTAGGAAAAAGGAAGTGACATTTAGTGAATGCCAGATTCCTTATATAGCTCATCTGTCTCAGTTCTCACAGTAACCTGTGCTAGGAGGAGATGTCATCATACCCAGACTGCAAGTGGGGAAACTGAGGCTCAGGAAGGCGTGAGTGGTAGGAGGTGGGTTAGAACCCATGGCTCTCTAACTTTGGCACCCCATTTACAGCGGCATTTTTCTACTTCTGAGTTGACCTTTCCAGCCAGGAGAAACTGCCACTTGCAGGAGCTGAGGAGTGTGGTCAGGGAGCCTCAGTGAGGGCCAGGCAGGAGCTGGCCCTGGGGACATGGTGCCCTTGCTGTGGGCTGTTGAAGTGAAGGCCTCCTCAGGCTTCACTCACTGTGTATCTGAGGCTTGGCATGTCAAAGATTAGACCAGGGGCCAGGGCTCAAGTTCATGTTTAGGAGGTCCCCAGAGATCTCTCTCCCAGGTCATGGATGTGCTAGGTAGGGACTTACCTGGGACAGAGGGAGGGACTTACTTGAAGTCACTTGCCAGTCCTAGGCTGAGCTGGCCTAACCTGATACATCTTGTAGATGTTTGTTTCAGGTGAACGGCTGCGATCATAGATTAGGGCCACTTCTCTAGGCCAGTTGGATATATTTTTCCTTCTTAGACACTTCTGTGCCAGACAGTACATTCACGCAGGGACACTTGTATGTGAAGGGAGAAGCTGGCCAGAGCCATGGACAGTGAGGGGAACCCGAGTGGTGCCTGTCTGGAGCTGGGTGGCTAAGATGAAGTTTGATGCCCTATGATGCTGGAGCTGAGGTCACAGCCTTGCCCTGCTGTCTGTGTGACTGCAGACCACAAGCTTGGTAAAACAGAGATGGGTGTTTTTCCACCCTATACAGGCAAGGTTTTGCAGGTGCAGTATATTCTGAAGTGTCTGAGACTGTAGACGTGAGGTTCTTGAGTCACCAGCCCACACCATGACAGAGCCCCTGCCTCCTTCCTCCTGTGCCAAAAGGCAGGTGGAGACCAACAGTGGAAGTCTGGCCCCAGCTCCAGGCCCAATGGACCCGGGTGTTCACCCGTCTTCTCTCTCTGGGCATGTGTCTTCTCATCTGCACTACACTGAGCCCTGTGGGTCCCCTTGTTCTGCTTCTTGGCATAGCCTGGTGGCTCAGCAGGCTCTTGATGGTGGGCAGTTTGGGAGTCTGTACCACGGGTGACCAGGTCACCCCTGAATCCTTGGTCCAGGGTGTTGGTCATTGGCTTCCAGGTGCTGATGAGGTAGACAGCAGGGTAGCTGGGCCAGGCCTCTCCATGTCCTGGTCAAATTCATTCAAGGTTCTCTTGCTCTGTGCTTCTTGGATTCAAAATCCAAGCAAGCTTTGCTCCCTGGAGGGTTCACCAGGGTAGGATGCCTTGCAGGAACCTGTTTTAAGTGGGCCATGGTCTCCTGGCTCCTTTGTCCAGCTTGGTGCTGGGTCTCTCACCTGAGCCCAGGGCTGTCCAGCCCCCAGGAGAACTGGGGAAAAGAGAGCCTACCTACTAGACTGAGTGGATATGTCAGTTCCAGAGAAGGGACTGTCATGACTGTGACTCAGAAATCCAGACCTCAGGAGCCCACCCCTTCCCCAACTTCAACCTTGGCTCCAAGGATACTGTGTGTTCTGGGAGTCCAGGGATCCCTGAGAGGCCACAAGTACTGATGGAGGGAGACAAAGACTGGGCAGGTCCAGTGGCTGCACACAGCTAGAGCAGCTGGGCTTCATGAAGCGGGCTATGTTCATGTATAAGGTTTCCTTTAAAGAAGGGCTCTGAGTCTGAAGAGGTGTTGGAGGCCACTTGCTCCAGTTTCCTATGTCTGCCACAGTAAAGAGCTACCAAGGGGGTGGCCAGACACAGACACTTCTCACAGCTCTGGAGGCCAGAGGGCCAAGATTTAAACATCTCACTCATTCTCCTGGGCTTAGGGATGTCAACCTTGCACTGTCCTTGTGTGGTCTTTACATGTGTACACCCCTGGTGTCCCTTTGGTGCCCAGATCGATCTCCTCTGCCTATAGGCATGACCATCTAGTTAGATGAGAACCCTCCCTGACAGTTCCCTTCTAACCTGACCACACCTTTAAAGATTTTATCTCCAAATGCACAGTCTGAGAGTCAAGGGATTTAGGACAGTAACCTATGAATTGGGAGAAATCATTCAGCCCAAGCACCTCTCATTGTGTCCAAGACCCTCAGGTTCCAGAGAGGAGACTGAGGCCCAGGGAAGGGGTTTTGCAGCCTCACAATGGGCTGAGGCTCCAGTTGGGTTCTATGCCAGCCCTGGGTGAGTCGCTCCTCTCTGGGCAGAGAAGAGCAGAGGCTGGGACTGCTTCTCTGTCCAAGGGCTCCTCACACTTGGCCCCAACAGACTCCCCTGGGGAAGGTCTGGGGACCTCAATTTGCCAAGGTTGTAAATCTCTCAAGCCATGAGCTGCTTCTTGGCATCTCCCAAGTGCCCTGATGTGAAGTACAGATGTTCATCCTTTTTAAGATCTAAGCACACTTCTAAATTTCCCATCGTGTTTGCACCTAAGGATGCAATTACCATTTCCTCCCATTGTGCTGTCTGCCTGTCCCTCTGCTGACGGCTGACGCAGGCTCCCATGCCCATGGGGTGAACACGTGGCTATGAGCTTATGGAGCTCAGGCTGCTTCTGAACTCTTGGGTGGCTCATGGCCAGTGATACTTATCGGCCCACTCAAGACTGCTTTGAGGTTATTTTCTTCTCATCAGAAGATGCTTATATATGCTGAGAAGAACGTTTCCATCAATTCTTCTGCCTGAGCAAGTGCTGGCCGGGGCCATGTTCTGCCATGAGTCACCCGCACTGGCTCCTTTCTGAGCCTGCTGAGCTGTCTCCGAGACCCAAAAGCCTTCCCAGAGGACCCTAAGCCTTTGTGGCTCTCGGCAGGCCCTGGAGATGGTATTCCTGGCCCATCTCACATGAACTGTAGACCTTCCCTGTTTGGTTTTAAAAACCACAAGAAAGCATTTTCTTTACTAGTATTCTGGGCATGAATTTCTCAACTTGCCCGGGAAGGATACAAGACTAGGGTGAGTGTGTTAGCTTTGGGAGTGTATGGCCAAGTTTTGATTTAATGCATTAAGACCAGGTTTACCTTCTTTTGGGCCAAAAGATGTTAATGTTCTGGTTGCTAAGCCCTTGCTAGCCCTGGTTGCTGTGTAGTGTACACTTTGGGATGGATGAGGGCAGTGGGCCAGGCCCTTGGACCACTTCAGTGAGTGGCACCCTCAGCAATGTAGGAGATGGAATCGGGAGCCGCTCCCTGGCCTCATTCAGACCCAGCAGCCACTTCTCTGAACTTCTTTATATATCTAGAACACAACGATAGTAATTACCATTCCTTGAGACTGGAGGGGAAATTGTTTTGTACCTGTTCCATAGGTAGTGGCTCCGTTACTGCATGCTTCTTATATGGCTCTGTGTGCAGAGACACTTAAGTCGCCTGGGGGCTGGCTTTGGGTGGCTGACAGGAATGGGAGTAAGACTTTCTAGCTTGAGGGTTTTCAGGCTCATAGAGGCCTTGTTGCTCCTAGTGCTCCCACAGTTGGCAGGGTCCCCACTGTCTGGGACTCTGAATTGTTCCGTCTCTAGCACTGCTCAGTATTAAAACCATTTCTTTCAGTTTGAGGAATTTCTTCTCATTTCTTTTCCTCAAGAGGCTTTTCATCTGGTGCTCCTTGAATGCCTCAACTGGGGGAGCCACCCCTCTTCTTGCTGCCTGGGGTGGTCGTGCTCTCCCCATCAGGTGCTGCCCCAGTGGTGGCACAGGTTAGGGGCTCAGCTGGGCCAGGCTTGGAAGCTGGTGGCCGGCATCTACCACCAGTCCTGAGTGCCCGTGGGCAGACAGCCGAGTCTCTGAGCCTCAGGTCCTAGGGAATCATTCACCTGTGGTACCTGGAGCAGAAACTGTGTTTGGCAGCACTGGCTACTGTTTTTGGAGTCCAGGCGGCTGTATTAGTACATTTTCTGTTGCCAGTAACATCATACTGCAGACTGGGTATGCTTCACGGGAAGAGTCTGTTTTGGCCCTGGCTCTGGAGGTCCGAAGTTGAAGGCCCACAACTGGTGATGGCCTTCTTGCTGGCAGGGTACTGAGGAGATGCAGAGTGTCACATGACGAGACTTGGGAGCACGTGTGTGACTCTCCTGGTCTCAGTTTCTTTGTATGGATCCACCAGGATTCAATCATAGAATCTGCCTGATGGTCTTAACTAGCCCCAGTCACCTCCCCCAGGTCCTTCTCTGAGTACCATGGTCAGATTCCATGTCCACCATCTTTCCACTTCATGCTGGGAGTTGCATTTCAACATTTGACCCCTTCCAAGTTAAGGCCAAACCATAGCAGACCCTAAAATCCAGTTCTTACATGCAATGGATCTATGAACTGAGGTCCAGAGATGGGAGAGAGTGAACCTACCCTTCCCATTAAGTAGCAGGTGGAATTCCAAGTCAGGATGCTGGGATTCCAGCCCAAGGGCCTTTCTGCTGTGCCTGGCTTCACTTACTCACCTTACCTGGTGAGGCTGGAGGACAGAGGGCAGAGGGGAGGCCATTGCCCAGAGCATACAGTGATTTTGGCTTGAACAGGCCAAGGCTCTAGGCCCCATGTCTATGGGGAGGGAGCTCCTTCTTCAGCACAGAATACTGAAGTATGAGGTTCTCACCGTACAGGGAGTCCTGAGGGAAGCCCTTGGTCATTGGCAGGGTTTGCCCGGGTGGCGCAGGGTGAGCAGAAGTATGCTAATGCTACTCTTTTCATGTTTTTTAGTGTTCACCAGGACTTCGATGTCCCCACTAGCCACCTGATCGGAGCACATGGATACTGCACACAGGTTGGGGTGCTGAGCGGGGGAAGGAGCAGCCAGGTGGTTCTTTTTCTCTGTCCTTCCTTTCTCCCTGTCCTTCAACAAGCTCTTCAACAACAAGGCATTGTTCCATGTACGCCCTGCTGGATTTCACCCTCAAGGAGCACTAGGAAGACAGCTCAGTTTGATCCTCTGTTTCTAGAGCACTTGCCATATGCTGATCTCTGCGCTTAAAGCCATGGGATGTAGAAGACACAGAAGCCCAAGCTGTGCTCCACATGGAGCCCTGGCTGCAGGGGGTGTGGTATCATCTGAGGACCCTAGGTCTAGTTGGGAACATAGGCATGGAACACTGTCTTTATGATCACCCTTTCCTCTCCACCTTCACAAAGGGATTCCCTCTTCTGTTGCCATCAGAGGCCTCGATAGATCCAAGCATGGTTGCTTGACAACCATCATTGAGATCTAGAGGTAACTCCCAGCCTGACTTCTATCTAGGTGGGTCACAGGGAGATCTGACCCTCGGCACAGACAGGTGCCCAAACTCAGTCTTCTGGACCACTTAAAGATCTAGTTGATTTGGGGCTTGACTCCCATGTGCCCACTCTGAAGACCTACCAGGTCCTCTGCAAAGGCAAGCTGTAGACTTGTGGCTTGTGGGACATGCACAAAGGAGTGAGTCCTTGCCTGCTTCTTAGCTTCCTGGAAGGAGCTGTGGGAGCCACCCCTCTTCTAGCTGCCAGGGGTGGTTGTACTCTCATGGTGAGAACCTCTCTGACCCAGGAAAGATTCTCTTTGTTGCGGACAGGGGACAGTGTCACCCAGGGATAGTGACCATTGAGTTAGGGGTAGAGGAAGGACATCAGGCCAGAGGGTGGGACTGGATTGAAGTCTTGTTCTCTGTTGCACTCAGAGAAGGTGCTGGGCCATTTTCTTGCCCTCCCTGGGCTTCCCCTTCCTTGCTTGTAGAAGAGGCATTTGGACTGGACCATGGCTGCTTCTGCTTTGCTGTGCTGTGCACAAAAAAATCCTATGAGTAGTGTTGTAGTGTAGGTTGAGGTTCAGGGGATTGGGTTGGGGCCAGGTGTTCTGAACTTCCAACAGGCCATTCTGGGAGGAAAGTACTGCTTGTCCATGGGCCACACGTTGAGTAGCAAGGGCCTAGACAATGGCTGAGCTTTGCTAGTGTGCAATTTGGCCTCAGGGAGCAGGAGATGGCTGGTGCCTCTTCTCCCCATTTCAAGAAGGCCTTTTTCTAGGATGAAGGTTCTCAGTGCAACCAGATGGAGTAGAGCTTTTTATTTTTCTTTTAAAAACCAAATGGAAAAACCTGAGACACTCTTGACAAGGCTGTACATTTTTAGTGCCCTGCCTCTGAGGTGCTATATCTTAGAGCAGCTATTTCCTCCAAGCTCTTTTCTCTCATTTCCTCTGCAAGGACACAGTGACCCCCTCAGTATCTCCCTCCAATGGGGGCCCTTGGCTGGCCATCACTTAAGGCCTCTTTTATTGTCACTGGAGCAGGGGTATTGATGTTAGCAAAAGAGTTTATTGACCTTGGCTATTGTTTTCACAATTCAAGGGAAAACACTTCCATAAACTTTGTCCTTACAGCATGCTGGAGAAAGGGCAACTTTGGCCATTCCCATGGGCTGAGAAGAGCTGGCCTAACAGGCAGTACCAGTTCCTAGTGAGGTGGCTGACACAGCAGATGCACCATAAATGTGAGAAGGGAACGAGAATTAAGAAGCAAATCCAGGCAGATGCCCAGACCCAGGAGGTACAGGTGGAGGTTTGGCTCTGGCCTTCAGTGGCAATGTGAACAGCAAAGTCCTTCGTCATCTGTAGGCCTGGTCTCTCTAGTCTTAATAGGAGGCTTGGCCAGAGTTGTCCTACGTAAGGAAGGGCCCTTCTTGCCATTGCTGCCCATCTCATACAGCTGTCAGGTGAGGGAGGTCAGGAGAAGTGCTGAGCTCCATATGGCACCAGCTCCAGGTTGTGAGGTTGCTTTCTGGTTGCTAGGAATGTGGCATGAGCCACGGGGTCTCCAATGCCTACTACCTGTGGCAAGGAGGAGTGGGCTTCCTGTTGCCTCTTTGTTCTGCTCCTCCTCCTCTCCCTTCACAGCACATTTCTCTTGCCCCCTTCCTCATTAAAACCTGCTGCTGTCCTAGTAAGATCCAGGCTTGGTGCTGAGCATGGTGGTTTCCTGGTGGTGAGTATGTGCTCTAGTCTTGTGAGATGTTATTTTTGGGGGAAGCTGGGTGAAGGGTACACAGGAACTCTGTACTATTTTTACAATTTCTATTGAGTGTAAAATTATTTCACAATTGAAAGCTACTTTGAAAAGACCATCCTTCAAGACTCAGAACTTCACAAAGCCATTCTTTCCTTGTTCTGGGTGGTTTTGCATCTCTCTATGCCCTGGAATGGTCGGCGTGTACATTTGTATAGTTCCAGACACATCTTGACATGTGCTTGAATCTCACAGCCATGTATCTGAGTCCCTGATCCTAGATCTGAGCATGTAGCCATGTGTCACTTGTCCCAAAGCCCTTCTGATGACCTGGAGCCTAGGACAGGGTCCTGCATGCAATTGGTACCCCATGAATGCTTCTGGAGTAGACTACTGGGTGCCTGAAACTGGTTTGATGTGAGAAGGTGGCAACTTCCCCCTTGGGGCTCATGGGAATGCAGGGTTTGACTGCCTCCCTCCTTCCTTGCTTTCTTCCATCCCCACCCTTTTCTCTCTTCCCGGTGTCCCCTCCACCCTCCTGCAGCTGTGGCCTTCCCCTTGTCTCATCAACAGGAACTTGTCAATCTGCTGCTGACTGGGAGAGCTGTGTCGAATGTTTTCAACGATGTGGTGGAGCTGGATTCTGGGAATGGAAACATCACACTCCTCCGAGGCATCGCTGCCCGCAGTGACATCGGCTTCTTATCTCTCTTTGAGCACTACAATGTATGCCAGGTACCTAGAGGGCACAGTTTCCAGACCCCAAGGAGCCTGGCTCCCTGAGGGACCTCTGGGAGAAGGAAGGTTGGACTCCACTTCCCAGAGCTAGGTGGAGCTCAGGTCCAGCCTAAACTATGCTGGAGAAGCGTGGCTTCCCTACACTTGAATACAAACTTATAATTCAGGGCTGAAGCCTGTTCTGGGGGAAGATAGTCAAGAAAAGACTTGTAGGGATCTATAGTGGGCCTGTGAGTCAGAGTGGCTGCATCTGTGTGTGTGTGTGTGTGTGCGATCTTAGGTCACAAATATAATGGTTTGAAGTAGGAGAAATCCATTCTCTCACAGTCCTGGAGGCTGGAAGTATGAGACTGGCTCCTCTGAGGCCCACACAGAGGGTTTTTCCTTATTTCTTCTGGCCTTTGGCATGTTCTGGTGTTGTGGTATTCCTTGGCCTATGCATACATTGCCCTAGTTCTGGTCTCCTTTTACCAATGCCTTCTTCTCTCTGGGGTCTCAGCAAGGGGCCTAGCCTCTAAGTGGAGCTGGGCAGGGCTTTGGGGGCTGTATCCCCAAGGAGCATGAGCAGGGGCTTAGGAAGGCTGGCTGGGACATGTGGACTGTGACTGCCTGTCCTGGCTGCCATGGAATCTTCTCTGGAATTCTCTTTTCATGTAGGGAGTCTGCTGTTCTGTGGCTGAGATATATGGAAAGTATTGTCCTGAGTAGCAGTGAGAGCTTTTTTTTTTTTTTTTTTTTTTTTTTTGTAATCTGCTCACTGACCTTGTACAGGTTGCTGGAGGGCTTTCATGAGGCGTCATGCAGAACCTAGACAGAATCCACCCATGGACCCCCCAGAGATCCTGAGCTAAATGGATTTGCAGCACCAGAGTTTTTGCTCCACCCTTACCACCCACCCCCATGTGCTATCCCTCCCTCATCAACAGGAACTTGTCAATCTGCTGCTGACTGGGAGAGCTGTGTTAAATGAATGTTTTCAACCACAGGGTGCAGTACTATCCCCAGATCCCCTCACTGGTGGTACCCTGGGCTCACATAGTGCAGACTTGTGGGCTCCAAAGAGTTAGGGAGAAGAGCGTGAGGGCTCTTTCCCTGAGTCCCATTGTGCATACAGCAGGAGGGAACCCAAGAATGCGGCCATGTGGCCAGTGGGGTGCACCAAGGCTCTTGACCATAGGCCCTGGGTGGGCTCCAAAAGCCTTCAGCCTGAAGTTCCACGGCCTGAGTAAGGGAACCTGAGCCGGGCCTGTAGACTCCACAGGCTTACCATGAGCACTGGTTCATTCTTGTGTCCAGGGTGTTGGTCAAACATAAACTATTTTCCTTTGGTCAATAGAGGGTAATTGTCATGAAGATGAGTGGAGGTCATCCTTCCCCTGGAATAGGATGACTGCTGAAGAATTCCAGTCCCCACAGCTATCTTCCCCTCATGGAGTGCTTGGATCCACAGAGCTATCACTCCATTCGCTGGCCCATACTTGACTGTGGCCTGGGTTAGGTTGTCTCCCTAAAGGAAGAAGACACCATCCTCTGCCTCACAGCTGGCATTTGCCTAAGAGGGAGCTCTGGCTGCCACCTTCTGTCTCAAAAGGCCATTCAGGCTGCGCCTTGGCCCCTCCCGTCCCTGAAGGCTAAGGAAGGACCTGGAAGCCCTGGAAAAGTGCCCCTCTTCTTACTGTCCCCCAGCATCCCTTCTGCCCCTGAGTACCTAGGACCCTGCATCATTAGACACGCTCGATCTAGGACTCCAGGCAGGCTCAGCACCCAGCCCAGACTTGGACTCAGAGTCAGCATTCATGCTCTGGTCTGGCCTGCCTTACTCCATTGAGGGAAGATCTCACATTTGAAACAGCTTGGCTCTGCTGCCTCTGTACATACAGATGAGGCCTCAGGCCCGCTCCAGGCTTCTCCATGGCCTCTGGCTGGAAGCTAAGACAGGAGTCCCTAGTGAGTGTGCAGGAGAGCAGGGATGGGACATCCTCCTTATGGATGAGCTCCTCAGATGGCCTGTGCTCACGATGTGCCCAGGGCACACAGGAAACTCTGGACTAGAGCAGCGTGCTCCTTGCTGTATAGAGCTGGCCTCCTGTCTCAGCCTGGCTGGTCCTGTGCACATGTGACCACGCCAGATCCTCTTGCCCATGTAACATCTGTCTCCCCTCCTGAACCCCAGAGTTCTCCCAGACTGAGGCTCCCCAGTGAGAGCAGCTTCAGAGCACAGCTGGAAGGACAAGTGCTGGTGAGGGTGCTAAGGGACCATGGAAGGGCAGGGTGCTTCCTGCTCCCACAGATTCTCCAATACCTGCAAGCTTCACTTATTCATGTCTTCCTGAAGGAAGCCAAAGGAAAACAGAGCTTGACAGAGGGTCCCCTACAAGCCTGTCCTCTCTGATTATCCCCTGTCCAGCAAAGGACATCATTCATCCATTTGCTCCAACTGGTGCTCTCTGGTCCTGACAGTGTTAGGAGTGAACTCTGGTCTGTTAAAATTCATACGTGAAGTCCGAGGACACAGCAGCTCCAAATGTGACTGCATTTGGAGACAGGTATTTAAGGAGGCGATTACGTGAGAATGGGGTCACCAGGCTGGCCCTAATCCATAGGAGCCTGCATCATCATGAGAAGAGGAGATTAGGACACAGATGTACATGGAGGAGGCCCATGTAACAGCAGGAGGGAAGGTGTTGTCCCCTGGCCCAGGACCAGGTGCGGAACACCGAGTGGTGCCTGTGTCACATGTATCTGGCTCCCTCAATGGGCGACAATAGTTAAGGCTGTTTCATCCTCCCAGTCTGTGATATTTATTTGATCACTTAAGCAGAGAATAAAATCCCACACTTCCTGAGTTCTGCAAGGCTATCCCCAGATCTGTCCCTGCCTTCCCCTCCCCCCACGGTCCCCTCAGGATCCCTCTGGGTTCCTCCCCATCTCTACCTCAGGGCTTTTGCATGTGATCTGCCTGCTACATAGCCTGCCTTTCCTGCTCTTCAAGTGACTTCCTCCCAGGAAGGCCTTTCCTGCCTTCATTGTCACTAAGCAGGACCCTCTTCTGCGGTCTCCTCCCCGCCTTGTCATTCTCCACCCAAGTATTCTCCTTCCTGTGGCTCTTCTTGATTTGGGCACAACATCTCACATATCTCATTGATTTGGAGATGCAGACTTCCTCACATTTGGGCATTTCTGAAACTGCAGGGTGTTAGTGCGCTTTGTTGGCCTTCTGTCTTTCCTAGTGACACAACAGAGCAAAACAGTGGCAAATCATGACAGATTCCCTGGAGTGCAGTGCACAGGTATCTGTTCTAGTACTTGCCATCATTCCTCCTAACCTGGAAAGTCCTTTAAGACCAAGATCCTTCTGGTTCCTTTCAGTGCTGTGTCCCCACCACCTAATGTGGTGCAGGGGATGACGTATAAATCACTCTGAGTGCTGCGCTTACAGACAAGACCATAGAAGTCTGCAGTAAAATGCTGATCTGTGTAAACACCCGCTCCTGACTTGGCAGTCCAGGCTGCCTGCAGGTCATCATTCACAAGCCCTGCAGCTTAAGCCTCACCAGTGATAAGCCAGCCCCAGTGGTGTGGGGCAGTCCCCATGAGGAGAAGCCCGGAGCACGCTGAGGGAATGCGGCCTCCAGCCCCCCCCCCCCCCCCCAAGGCTTGGTTGCTTAGGATTCTAAAGGAAGTGAGTTTTGTCTCTGGAAAATATCACTCGGTTGGAAGGGGCTCCTGGATGAGAGAACTCATTTAGAAGCTCTCTGGGCAGCTTGTTCCCCTTTATCTCTTCTTGACTATTATGTGATTTATTTATGGCCAGCTGCCCTTGTGTCCCTCTGTTGGAAAATCCAGGGTGATGGTTCTGAGCAGGCTTGCTTCCTGGATGGCCACAAGGATCTTGTTCTGCCACAAGGCTCTGTCACAGGCAGAGCCATCCCCAGTGGGACCTCTGTGGAGCATAGAATGAAGCCATGTGTGCCGTGAGGTCAGGCATGTCCAGCCTTGTCCTCTTGGACACCAAAGTGCCCCACACCTCACAGAGTAAGCCCTGGTCATGCTTGAAATCACACAGGGCTGCTGATAAGGGCCCTGGTGGTGTGGAGCAGAAGGGCCTGTGGATAATAAGAAAGCAGTGAGTGGAGATGGCCCTCCTAGAGGAGGCTGCGCTCATGGGCAGGTCTCACTGGGGACATGCTGAGCATGGCATCTCTGCCCCAGACACCTCTTGCCCTGAATCACTTCTGGGGAGGCAGCTGCTGTGCCACTCTCCTGAGACAGGCCCTGGGGAAAGTATGCCCACTGGAAAAATAATTCCCATTCTTTGCTTAATCCACAGGCAGTGGCTGTAAATACCTGCGCATACAGACATCTCCCTGGGGCTGCTGGGGATTAGGCCAGAGTCAGCCTGGCCTGGGGCACATACCTAGCTGTGTAAACCAGGGCTCCTGGTGCGGAGAGATACTGCCTGGGGTCTTGGGGGGCAGGAGGAGAGAGTAGGGAGCATGACTAGGCTGGAGGGGCAGAACCAGCCTGACCCTCAGGGACACTTGGTGAGTTCTCTCCCCAACACAAGCTGAGTGGTGCAACATCAAGGCCCCTGGTGCTTAATCTGTAGTGTCTTCCCCAAACACTCCCCATCATGGCATTCTGGGCTTGGAACTTGTCAGAGAATCCCTCATCAGCAGGAAGGTCAGCAGGAGGTTGTGCTCCTTACCTGGGTGCTGCCCTGCCCTCCTTCTTACCCTGCTATCAAATGCCCTGCTGCACCCTTATTGTCTCCAGACATTCATTTATTCCTCCCATTGTGCCAGACTGCTTGCCTCCCCTTCCCTTTCTGTTCCCTGTGGCCCCAGACCTACCCGCCTTCAAGGTACACTCTAGTCCAAGGCCCTGTTCATTCACAAGGGTTTCCATGCATCTTGGACTCATCACACCCTGGGCTGTTGGGGCTGAGGTCATGGGTTCGTGAGGCAGGGGCTGGTGCGGTGGTGCCATGGTCCGTGGGGTGGTTGCCGAGTGCTCTGGAGCTGGAAAGAGTCCTGCTTCCTGCCCCTGGATTGAGTAATCTAGGGGATAAGGCTCTCAGGGGGAGGATACTCCAGACCAGAAAGAGAGAAAGCAAAGGCCTGGCTTGAAGTCTGCCCTGGTCCAGGTGAGGGGCGCAGCAAGCCTTGGGAGAGGGGCAGGGTAAAGGGACTGCGGATACTGCCTGGGTGTCTCCAGGAAGAACCGTGTGGGAGGCTGAGGTGATGTCTGGGGTCCAGATCTGTGCAGGAAAGGCCCTGAGAGCTATTGGGCAGGCAGGCAGGGCAGCCCAGGCATACTGGCCTGGGGTCAGGGTAGCAAGTGTCAGGGCCTGATCTCCTGGTCGTCAGCCTGCCCTGGTTTAGACAGAAGGTGTCTGGCTTCTATCTTGGGACACCAGAGTGATCAGGCCCTCCTCCCCTCCAGGTTGGCTGCTTCCTGAAGACCCCCAGGTTCCCCATCTGGGTGGTCTGCAGTGAGAGCCACTTCAGCGTCCTCTTCAGCCTGCAGTCTGAGCTCCTGTCCAACTGGAGAGCCGAGCGGCTCTTTGACCTCTACTACTATGATGGACTGGCCAACCAACAGGAACAGATCCGGCTGACTATCGGTGCGTACCCCCAGCCCAGCCCTTAGGGAGCCTCCAGCCACTCAGATTCCCACCCTCAGCTACCCTTTCTGGGTGGCCAGAGGTTGAAGCAGACCCGCTCTAGTGTTGGACTGGGTAGTCAGGGAGTGACATTTGCAGGGTCTCGTGCAGGAGGGGTCCTGGGGTGGTTCTTGGGCTCCTGATGGTGGCAAGGGTGAAAGTGAAGGCCACATGGCAAGAGCCCTGAAAACTTTGGCTTACAAGTTTGGATTTATTCTTCAGGCAATAGGAAGCCATAGAAGGTTCTGGAGCAGGAGAGTGATGAGGTCAGATGTGTTCTGAGGAGTACTGTGGTAGCAGAAGCAGGGCTCAGGAGCACAAGGGAAGGGATGATCAGAGACCAGTGAGCTATCTAACTGTGGGTCTGTGTCAGGAATCTAGGTGGGTCTAGTTGAGGTAGAAATGAGGGCACAGGACCTGAGGGGCAGGAATGTGGTTGCCAGTGCTGACCGCAGGGTGAGCATGGAGCCCTGGGGTGACCTGTGCTGCTCTCTTGTCTTCCTGTCCAGACACTGTGCAGACCATCCCTGAGGACAGCAGCAAGGGCCTTGTTCCTCCTCTGGAGCTCTGCATCAGGACCAAGTGAGTTGGGCTGGCTCTGGCTTTGGAACCTTGCCTGAAATGGCTGGGATGTGGTGTGTTGAGCCTGAAGGAAGAGGGCCCCGAGGGATGTCGCACAGTGGGCCCTGTGGATCAGAGAGACACTGGACTTGGGGCTCCTGCAGAAAGCCATTCCCCTGCTTCCCACAGTGGCCCAGGTGGCATGTGGCTTACAGTTCATTGATGTCCCAGTGCCCCATCCTGGTGCAGCAGCCTGTGTGCTGAGTGTGGTCAAGCTGAAAGGAAGCAGCCACTGTTGCCTGGGGAGAGCTGGAAACTGCATTGCACCTGCTGTGTGGGGTAGAGGTGGAGCAACTGCCTTAGCCACTGGAGCACTCCACAGAGGTGTAGCCTTTAAGGGGAGAGGGGGATGCCCAGGCTGGGGAAGGGAAGGCCCAGTCCTTGGAGGACCCTTGTCCCCCTTCCTTCAGAGCTCTCCATTGGCTGCAGCTGTGCTCCACAGCTGGGAGCTCCAAGCTGCCACTGAGGATGTCCAGGAGGCCACAGCATGCGTTGCTGTGGTGGAGTTGGGCAGCCTTGAGGAGGGGAAACCAGCTTCTCTTTCCTCCTCCAGAGCAGAAGTCGAAGTTGCAACTAGGAGCTTGGTGCTGGTGCTAGGTTGCTCAGGCAGAGCCCTGGTTCTGCTGTGAGCTGTTGGGCTTCACTTATTTGCATTTGCCTTTGTCATTTGCAGAATGGGACAGGGACAGTTCCTAGCTCACACAGATCCTGAAGGGAGTGCTGGGCCATTACCAAGCACTCTGCTGCATGAGCTCTCTTGTTGAGTAACTTAGCTGCTCAGGGTGGCCAGAGGTGGACTCTATTTTCTGGCCTATGAAGTGACTGGAGCCAGATGGGACTGTGGATGCTATCCCAGGCAGTTCTGACTCCCTGATATCCAGGGGCACAGCTAGAGCTGGATCCTGCCTGCCTGCAGGTGGGCGAGCCCTCAAATGGGCTGAGTAGAACACCAGGACAGGGAAGTGGGAGGGTGCCTGGCATCCTCACTGCACTGCCCCGGGCAGTCCCCGTCTGTCTGCCCTCCCTTCCCCAGGCAGGGACGCAGCATTCTTGCAGGGTCATGTGTTGGGTCTGTTTTCATCAGGGGATTAGGGGCACACACAGGTCACTGTCTTTCATGTACACAAGTCCACTCATTCCGGGTGATGAGAGAAGGGCTGCAGAAGGGAAGGGAGGTGACACTGGCTGTGGCACCTGGTGTAACACAGCACGGAGGCCCCAGGGCATCCTTTCTGCAGGGCCCTACAGGGCTCAGACCACACCCTGGGTATAGCTCGGCCTCCTCTGGATCTGAGGCCCTGGCTGGGGCCTGATCTGGCTCTGTGACTTTGGGCTCTGGCCTGTTTGGGAGGCAGCGCTTTGCCCAGAACAAGTATGACAGGGATCTCAGGGCAGACTCATGGAGGGTGGGTATGTAGCACCCAGTGCAAGCGGCCTCCCAGGACTTCCTTCCCTGCGCCATGTGGCAAACGTCAGGGGATGAGGGAGGCTGGGGAGGCCGCTTGCCTCAGGGCATGAGCTGGAACCAGGGACAGATGCTGAGGCTGGGTCTCCTTGGCCTCAGCTGTGCTCACTGCTGTGGCTTTGGACAAGGCTGAGCCCCAGTATCTGCAGCAGCGTCTCACCAACCTATTACAGAATGAGAGTCACCCTCTTTGTGCAGCACACAGTTCAGGGGCAGCAGGCCTGGGGACTCTGCCTCAGGCCCTCCTAGCTCCCCATGTATTCATGGCTTGGGCACTGGGAGATCTTGCTCCAGTTCAGGGGTCTTTAAGCTTCAGGGGCGTCAAGATGCTATGGAGAATATGTCAGAACTTGGGTTTCTGGTCACCCACTGCTCCTGCCACAAGGCACCTAGGGCAGATCCTGAGTTTATCTTTCTAAGAAATCCCTAGTGCCATTGGTGAGAGCTGATCAAGTGACCTCCCTATCCTATCCCCTTCTGAGTCTGCCTCATAGGAGTCAGTTGGCAAGTGAGACTGACCTTCCAGAGTTCACCCCATATGTCACTCTGGGCTAGGGGCTTTCCTCCTAAGCCCAGACTTCCACCCATTCTACTGGCCCATTCCCCCAGCTAACACACTGAGACTTTCCCAGCATTACTCCCAGGAAAGCTGAGTGAAGAAGGAAGAGTGGATTTCTGCGTCCACTCTCCTCTACCCATCAGATAAAAGCACTGTAATGGGAAACGGCAGCCCTAGCCCCCTGGACTCCTACTCCAAGAGGTTGGATCACGGAGACTTTGCATTTTGTTTTCATCCCAGATTCACAAAGAGCTCCAAGGAGCAGCTTGGGAAGGAGGTCTGCAAGGTCACTGCAGGACCTGCAGAATGGCCTTGTCTTTGGGTCCTGGGGTTGAGGGCTGGGGTGGGTCCTGCTGCCTGGTACATGGCCTGTGCTCAGGTCATTTCCAAGACAGGGTTTGTTTCCAGATACCTGGTGAGATGTAGCAAAATGCTCATCCTGTATATCTTGTCCATCTTACTAGACCAGCTTGTAGATAGCAGGGTTTTCCCTCTTACCACATCGACTTTCATCAATGTCTGAGCTGAACTTCATGGAGGCGATAAGTAGAGAAGAATTGGTTCCTACTCTGAGACCTTGCAACCCAAGAGAAGCCCTGTTCTAATCAAGGGAAAGATCCACCACCCACCCATGGCCCAGCTCTACTGCCCTGCCAGAAGCTCTGGCTCACTCCTCACCCAGTGCAGGCTGTACTTTGAATCTGCCCCTGGCATCTTGCCTGCATCCACAGAAAGGTCCTGGAACAACCCTTAGTGCAGCCCCTTCTTTTACAGACAGAGAGGTGAAGGTATCCAGAATAGAGTCTCTTCCTTAGCTATACTGCCAGTCATGAGCAGCTTAGGGCCTTGCTGTCCCAGCCCAGAGGAAGGTCACTGAGAGGACAGCGTGACTTCCTGACACCTGGCTCTGTTGCCATAGAGACACTGCACAAGCCCAGACTGGGTTTTGTCTTCAGAGAAGAGCATCCTAATTGGAACCATCCCCTGGTCCCCATGTTGCTCTCCCATTTTGGCATGACGCACGTCTCAGCCTCGGAGAGTCTCTTGTTACCTTTTCTGTGTCAGGAATGTGGGATCTGCTTCCCTTCCCTCCCCTGTGGAGTTCCGTACCCATGTCAGCAAAACCAGACCCATTTAGGGTCATTTCCAAACAGGACACACACAATGACCCCTCTCATGCTTCCAGCCTAGATGGAGTAGGAGAAAATGAGACTTCGTCAGCCATCCAGGAAGAAGAGGCAAGAGCTCATAACCATGCCTGGAGCTGGGCCCGCATGTTCCTGTTGGGAGTCCTGGACAAGAAATGAAAAATCTCATTCCAGCTAGGATCAGTGCTTTCATGGGCCTAGGACAGAAAGCCTACCTCTTTTAGTGGTATCCCTGATGCCAGGAGCCCCTTTCTCATATTTCCCACTGGTACCGTTGCTGGGGCTCCTTGAGCACAGTGCCCCTCTACCACGGTGTCCCCACCGCCTCCCTGTCCACACCAAGCACACCCTCCTACTGCTCTACTGCCTGCTTGGTCATAGGGAAGGACACTGGAGTATGAGTAAAGAGCTAGGCTTCCCTGGTGGTTGTGTGTGAGAGGGCAGTGGGCTCCAGAGCAGGTGTCCAGGAGGAGCAGCTGCTATGGAGGGGCATCTTTGTGCCACAGTGCCCCTGTGATGGGGGCACTGAGTCTGGCCCAGGAGGCTGGTGCCACAGGCCCAAAGGTACCCAGGCAGGCTGGCAGCCAGAGATCACTTCTGCCAGGAGGAGTCCTAGTTCTGATTCGGAAGAAGGCTGGTCAGGGGAGGTGAATGATGGGGAGCGTAGCACAGCCACAGGTGGGGGAAACCTTTCTCCTGTGAAATAAAGCAGGTTCCTTAACACTGTAAACCTGTTGAGGCAGAGAATGGTCTGGCCTTGTAGTGCTCATCCCTACTCTCCATGATGTCAGGGTTGACTTTGGGATCCAAGGACCAAGCATTTTCACCTAGCTCAACCTCTTAAGTCAGGGTCCCTCCCTGGGGTATTTGGCAGTCAGAGGCATTTTGGTTGTTAGCATCCATGCAGAGGGTGCTAAACAACTTACAGTGTATGGAAAAGCCTCTAACAAAGACTTATCCAGTCCCAAGTGCCAAAGATCCTTAAACTGATGCTGCTGGCCACCTACTGAGTTCATTTTGATGAGTGAGCCTCTTCCCCCTCACACTTTGCAGCCTTTCCACTCCACCCCTCCCCTGTCGCCACCATCACTAATTACTGTTGGCTTCGTACAGAGTTCTTGTTGCTCGTCCTTGTAATTGACTCATAGACATTCAGAACAATACCCGTTCTGTCTCAGCCCTTTCAGTTTTTGAAATCTCTCTGATTTTCTATCATCATTGCAAAACTGCTTTTCCCTAGCACAGCTCTCTTCCTCTGCACCTGTTGGCCAGGCTGGGCTAGTTGGTTATCTCCATAAATAGCTTCAAACCCAGCACAAATCTGCTAGCATGATGGGGAGCCTTAGACTCTGGGGTGACACGGATGTTGTCTAACAGCTGATGAGTGATTCACTCCTGCACTGGAGCCAAACCCCATTTTTGCCAAGATCTGGGCAAGGGAGGGCATTGCAAATCCCAGATCAGGAGAGGAACACGGGCTTGCCTGTCAGAATGGGGAAGGTTAAAGCTATGTGGTAAGGGCCTTAGGAACCAGGTTCAGGGCAGGAATGTTACTCTCCTGCGCTGCCCCGTGGGGACCTGGATTCAAATGCACACATAACACCCATGACTGAGGCTTACCCCTAATCTTTATGGAACAATAAAAGCTTTTAAAAAATTGTATACTTCAAAACTGCAAAGGTGATGAAGGGACACAGAAAATTGAAAGCCTCAAGCATCATGGGAGACTTCATTAAACATCACGTTACGTTGCTGGAGATAGCTAATGCACTGTTAACCCAGTCAGTGCACAGACTGGACCAGGCCTGAGGAACCAGAGATCAGTACGATGCCTTCTCATACTACCTTACTTCTGGTCTCTATTCACCTGTGCAAGTCAGAGTAGGGGTCATTTGTGGCTGGTCATACCTATATTAACTGCCCTGGAATCCAGCAGTGTCAGACTTCACCCTCAGGTAGTACCAGCAGTCATGAACTAAGAGTAAACTGACTGACTTCCCTGTGGCATGTCCAGTTGTCTTCAAACAGAGTCCCAGTGTCTCTTAATCTAGCATGAAGAAGAGTGAATCTGAGGGCTGTGAATGAGCATGGGCGCGTTCCATCAGAGTGGCTCAACTCCAAAGCATCTGGCTTAGTCTGCAGTGCAGGAACTTGGGAAGTGGCCTAATAGGCTGGTTGGAAAGCATCTTAATAGTTTGGTCAAAGCGCCGGGAGCCCACAGAATCACTTAAATCATCTCATGTCCGATGGAATAAGTGATGCTGCTCTTTGCAACTCACACGATGACATTTGACAGCGAGGGCAGGCAGGGCTCACTGATGGACCTGCAAGCGCTACTTATGCATCTTTATTCACACATTAGGCAGGGATGGATCTTATTAAGATGCTGCTTCCTACATTTACTGTTAAAAGATTTGTTTCTTTTTTTTTTTTTTTTTTTAAGAACATGTACATGTACTTTTGAATATCTAGATCTGCTTCTGACACTTGTGCGCAGAAGGATCTAAGGAACCAGAGGAGGGGTCAGGTGGGTGGGAAGTGGTATTCTCAGGCTTTTGTGCTGCAGGGAGAGACTGCGTGCCACAGAGCTGTCCAAGCCCACTTGGGTAAGATCGCTGCGCATCACGGCACAGCAACGCAGGCCACTGAAAGGAACACGAAGATAACTGTGAAAAGAATTCCCTAAAATGTTGTTCACATTCATGGCCTGACCACGTTTTCCAGCACAATTTCAGCCTTTGTACAGAGCCTTTTAACAAGAGGTTACAAGCCAGCACTCATGCATAAAGTGTTTCCAGTTGTTGAGTGGGGTGCACAGCCTCACACAGGGCTGTGTCTTGTGTCAGGACCGCAGTGAACATGACAGGCATACATTCCCTGCTAGTTACGGCAGATGTGTCCTCACAATACCCTGAGTGGGGTGTGGGGGAGAAGGCGATACTCATTGTTCCCAAATAGGCTGTATGCAAGCACGTCTTCTGCACTGGGCTTTTCCAGAGGATTAAGAGGCACAGCACTGATGCTATGATAGTTTTTTCTCTAAATATCAAGAAATCTTCTCACTCCTTCAGAGAGAAATGAAATGCAGTAGGGTATAGAAAATATGCCTCAAGGGAAGATAACCATCTTTACAGCTAGCAGGAATTGGCTGCAGCCGAAGGGAAGGCAACTCATAAGATTAGCGCGAGCACGAATCCTGCTGCTTTTGGAAGGGTGTCACTTCCAGGCCCCAAATTATAGATGCAGCAATCGAAGCAGCATGCAGAGCTGAAGAAGGAGGCAGACACCTGAGAAAGGAAGAAGTGGGAGATGCCTATGTGACAGAGGGACAGGGTTGATCTGCAGTAGTTGTCCCTGGGGACCTGCAGAGACTTGGTTCCAGGACCACCGTGGCCAGCACATTCCGAGGATGCTCAAGGCCTTTCTATAGAGAACTGTAGTGTGGTATTTGCATACAACCTACCAAGTCTTCCTAAATGCTGTATGTAAATAAATGATGGAGATCCCACAGCATGCACACTGCCATGTCACTGAAAGTTCTTAAAAGGTTGCCATCGCTGCTTTAAATCATCTCTAGGTGACTTAAAATACCTAACATCATGTCAGTGCTGTGACATGGTGGTTGCGTATTTAGGGAATGATGACAAGAAAAAGTTTCAGCATGCTCAGTACAGACACACTGGTTTTATATCTTTTATTCACAATTGGGTGAGTCAGGGTACAGAACCCATAGATAAGGAGGATCCTTGGTGTGCCCGGGCACTGCATGGGTAAACCCTTTCTGTCCCATTGCTACCCACCGTCCTGGAGGGTTGATGTTTCATGAGGGGGTATGGTGTTATGTGTACATGTGGAAGGGTAAAGTGGTTAGGATGAAATCGGAAGTTCTTGATCCTCTGAGATGAGACTTTTGGTGAGTCTGGGGGATGAGCGGGCTCTCTGTTTCACTCATACCTCCTGTTGCTCTGTTCTTAGATGGAAGGGGGCTTCTGTGGATTGGAATGGCTCAGACCCTATCCTGTGACCTGGGATGCAGCTAAGGTCAATGGCTCCACTGGTCATTCCTGGGGTGACCCCTGAACTCCAGGCCTTCCGGGCAAGTCTCCAAGAAGATGCCACCCTGTTCCGCACCAACACTGCAACAAGTGTGCAAGGCCTCACTGCTACCCCACATAGGGCCTCCAAGGCTGAGGCAGGGGCCCTGCGTGAGGCGCGCCGTTTCCTTACTGATCCTGACACCAAGGATGGGGAGGACGTCACCAGTCACTCTGCTGCTTTCTTGTGCACCCCTCCTTTCTCACCTGCCCTCACTGAAGTCTCTGACATGGTTGGCCCAAGAGACCCAGGGCACTGGTTATTTCTGTTAACAGTTTTCTATGAAGCAAGAGTCAAATCTGCTCTGAGGATGGAGACTTCTTTATTCTCCTGGCACAGAAGGAGCATGTGGTCTGCTCTGTGCTGGGGTGGGAGGGTGGGGGGCCCCATAGCCATGAGTGCTGCAGGCAAGGACAGTTCCTAGCCCCTAGCCCTGCAGACAGCCCATCCCCTTGGCCTCAAGGCTATGCACCCCTCCTTCCCTGACCTCTCCCAGCCTTCGCACCACCACAGGTCTGTGGCACCAGGCTATATCCTGAACCGTGTAGCCGTGGCTGCTGTGGCCCCTGATAAGCCTGTCCCAGGGCAGATCTGGGTTGCTCAGGGGGCTCCTCAAGGATGGTGGCGGAGTGGCTAAGTGATGAGAGGAAGAATCCTCTAGGAGAGGTGACTTAGCCAGAGAGACTGATCGGACAGGGACCAATAGAAGAACTGGGTAGGTCCCGCTCTGTGGCTATAAGGGCATGTGGGGAGAGAACTGACCGAAAATGTGGGTGGGCAGATCTTTGGAGCTTCTCACAGCCCAGAGAAAGACAGGAGTTTAGAACGGGAAGAGCATTGTGAGCAAGTCTGAGGCTCATTTAGGCTGTTCACTGTATGGGTCTCACAAAGGAATATGAGAAGCAGCAGCAATGCAGTGTGAAGCTGGCAAAGAAGAAGTAGGTAAAAAGATAAGGAAAGGCAGGGAGGAGGAAGAGGGAGAGGGAAAGGGAGAGAGAGACGGACGGGGAAGAGAGAGCGAGCAACTATACCATGCTGTCAGAACCAGTCTGTGCCTGTGATCCCAGCTATTCAGGAGGCTGAGGAAGAAAGAATGCAAGTTTAAGGCTAGCCTGAGAAACTTGACAATGTTCTGTCTCAAAACAAGAAGGACAGGGGGGTACACAGCTCTGTGGTGAAGTGCCCCTGGGATCAAATTCCAGTACCAGAAAGGAAACAAAGCAAAACAAGCCAAAACACCAGAGTCCAGGGCTGTGCTTCACTAGTTTACACAAGAATAGGGGGGACCTGAGGGATGGAGGCAGAGCACCCAGTCCCCTGTCCTATGGGTGTCCACGTGAGAAGCTAAGAGGAAAATAATAGAAAAGCCACTGCCCTGGGGCTGACCCTGCTCCCAGTAAGCTTCTTGGCTGTGACCTGGGGGCTCTGTTGAAGTGGGGTTCACACACAAGGCTAGAGGTGATTCCTACTGTGTCTGCCACAGCCCAGGGGAAGCCTTCAAATGCATAGGGTCTTAGGATGCAAGGAGTGTTAAGTCAGCTATGTATCGCTGTGACCCATACCAGAGGAAAATACATTAAAGGAGGAAAGGTGTGTTTTGAGCCGACAGTTTCGCAGCTTTCTGTCCTTGGTTGGATAGAGATTTGACCCTGGTGGACCTGCAGTGAGTCGGGCCCTGCAGGAGAGCCTGAAGGAACATTGCTGCTTGTCTTACAGCAGCCAGAAGCTGAGAAAGAGAAGCACCAGAGCAGAAGGGGCCAAGGGCAAGACACGCCCGGGTCCCCGACCTACTTCCTGCAAACGGCCCCACCTCTGCACATTGCCATGCTAGGGGGTCAATGTGTGAGTCCTTAGGAGATATGCACTCCATTTGTTTGCCCTAATGGGCGGTGTCCCCCTGCAGGGCTGGTTCCCTTCCTTCTGGGAGCCAAGCAGGTAGGGGAGCGGCTAGTATTTGGTGATGATAGCTACAGAGCTTGTCTTGGCCTCCTATGCTTGGGCACAAGCAGTCAACTGATGGCGGTTCTTTGGAGAGAGGCGAGGAGGAGCCAGTCTGTGGGCGGGGAGGGGGAAGGGCGAGGACCACTTGCTGAGGTAGTGCTGAGGCCCCAGTGGGGTTTGCTGTGTAAACTTCGGGGGCCATTCGCAGCAGCTTTCCAACAGAAATGCTTCCTATATATCTCTGAAATGTTTATGTATTTGTTTCCCTTGGCCCCGGGATGGGCCCCTCGGCTGAGTGCCCCAGGGAGGAAGTTTCCCTGCAGAGGCTTTGTTTATCGGCCGGGGAGGAAAAGCGTGTCTTTTCAATAAAGCTCACTTAACTTTCTGGCCAGGGGCTCTTCGGCAGGGCTAGGGAAAACAAACTACTCCAGCACTGCTTGAAGACTCCAACAGAGTGCAGAGGGCTTGCTTCTCTAAGCTGAAGCCGAGAGGCTGGAATGTGCGGAGCGTGAGGCCCAGGAACGGAGAGGAAAGCGCAGGAGAGAAATGCAGGCCTGCCTTCTCACACCTGGGCCTTCGCTTGCTGGGTTCGTTGTTTTCTAGGGACACCCTGAGTAGGCTTCAGCAAGTTGTTTATTATTTTTAAATCTTTTTTTGTTATTGTAGTTAGGGATCCATAGCCTCCCTTGTGGCCTTGAATTTGGAATAATGTCACCCCATCTTCCCTCAAAAATGCATAAGAGCTGTGTCTTAGAGTTCATGGCTCAGTTGAGAGGACAGGAAGACCTCAGTAGGCATTCAGCTTTGGTCAGCTTTTCCATAGGAATTGGCTTTGTTCCATCTCCTTACTTCCAATGGAGCTTGCTCTTTCTCTTTCCGGTGTCTCAGTCTCTGGATAAAATGGCAAGCTGAATCCATTGATGTTCACCTGGCGTTATGAGCAGTAGGCAATGAGTCTACTGGGCGCTGAGCTCCAAGCTCGGGTCTGGGTTGAGTTCTCCACCCTGTGGCGGCTCCATGGTAGAGAGAGTGGTGCCCAGTTTGGTTTCCCTTTTTCATCTGAGACTTCTCTAAGTAGGAGGGTGGGGCACAGAGAGCTGTGTGGCACAGCTGTGCTGTGCTGGAGCTGCCCTGCTCCCTCTGTAGGGCACGTGCAAGGCTGGCCTTCCTGTGATAAGGAGACTCCCCATGCTAAGGATCTCTCGGGTCAGGATGAATCATCTTTACGTGCTGGATGCTTAGGGCAGCTCCCTGCCCTTCCGCTCAGGCCAGTCTTCCCTCCACCTCCTCGGTCACCACCCATCCAAGTCTTCTTTCTGTGAGATCCACATTTGAACCCTGCAAAGCACTACCACACCTTTGACCTCTGCCCTCTGGAGACAGAGATAGGACTTTCTCTCCCCGCCTGTCTGTGTGCTCAGGACCCCAGGGGACAGTTTCTTACCACACCCTTCCTCAGCTGGAGCCAGCCACCCCTCCCACATTCCTGGGGCACGTGGTGAGCTTGTGAACTGCTTTCTTGACACCTCCCTTGACTTTAGGAGACGAGATCGAGCCCCTCTTGTCCTCTTGGTTGGGGGAAGGAACAAGCACGTATCCCTTCCCTCCTAAGGTGCCCCCACCAGCTGTAGGCTCTTCACCTGCCCGCCCAGTGTCATCTCCACCTTGCTCTGGCCAGGACAGTTCCCTGTGAGTTGCTCACAGTGGCAGCATAGGTGATCCAAGTAGTTTGCAGAAGGACTGATGGGGGCAGAATTAGGTCAGAGCTTGGAGGGATCCTAGGAGTGGAGTTCTTAGACTCCACCTGACTGCTCCCCAGGGCCATCCTGTCTGAGCCCCAGTGGAAAATAGAATCAGGGTCAGGAGCCAGTCTCTACAGACCCAGCCTTGGGAAGTGGGCAGCAAGACTCTAGCCCCTGTGAGGGCCATGAGTATCAGGGACCAGCTGACCCAGGCCCAGCTCTACTGAGGCTCTGATGGTAGTGCAGGCAGGGCCTTCCTACCCTGCTCTGGATCTCAGCTTCACCACTGAGCATGGTCCTTAGGCCAGCATCATCCCAGAACTGCTTAGAGGGGCTGATCCCAGGCTCCTCTCGAAGCCTGCTGAGACACAATAAGCACTTGAAGGAAATTGAGTCAGAGTTCAAATGTGAGGAGTTCTGTTCTAGAGCACGTGATTTTCATAGAGCCCAGAGGGACAGGCAAGAGGCGCACTTGACCTGCTTATAAGGAAGAAGCTCCATGGGTCAGAGGGCCCAGGGTCAGCCTGACCTGCTGCTCCCCACCTGTGTTTCCTCCGACTCTTGCTTTCTGGTCTCACCTTCCTCATCTAAGGAACTGCAGCCCCTTGTGGTTACAGTGGGGATGAGGGAGCTAATCACAGCACAGGGCCTGACACATCACCCTCCCCGGGTGTCACTTTCCAATGGGGCTAGAAGAGGCTCTTTGGAGAAAGTAGCTTTAATCTAGGCTGTAAAGGACAGCAGAGAGGGATCGTGAGAACAGGCCATCTAAGCCATTGAAGTCTGTGCGTGCCATCCTGGGTACGCAGAGTGAGAGGCGGGGAGAACTCTGAGTGAAGGCCGAGAGCAGGTGAGGGCCGGGTGGGCAGTCTACCCTGAGGCAAAAGAGTTCCGAGCTCTGCTCTAGACCTCCCTTCTTGTAGGGAGAGAGGATGGGACAGATGCAGGGAGCACTCAAGTGGCTACTGTGTCTGCTCCAGCAGGCAGTGCTGTGGGACAGGTGAGGAGAGCTGCAGGGAAAGCCCGCGGATGGCCTCTGCCACTGCCGTCCCTCAGGAGGAGCCTTAGGTGGCTACTGTGCAAAGTTCAGGGGATGCTACAAGTTGCCGGTGGCAATCAGGCTGCCAAGTCTCTTTACAGGAATTTCTCTCCACCCACAAGCATCTTCCTTACTCCCTAATCGTGCCCTAATCCTCCTGGGGCTGTGGGAGCTGTAATTACTAGGCAAAAATGCCAAGCATCTGTGATAATGGAGACTATTTAATGCAGTGGCCAGGGCTGGGCTGGCAGGAGCATGGGGGAATGGGCAGGTGGGCTGCCCAGGCCTGTGTGCTAGGCTAGGGGACGTAGGTTCCTGGTAGCCTCGGGGTTAGACACAGAGGGGTATCAGGAGCCCACTTGGCGGCACAGGGGCTGAGTGGTCATGGAAGCCTGCCGGTGGCCGTTCCTCTTGTGCTGTCTTGCCTTGCTTCATCCCACCGGCTTGCCAGCCAGCATTCCACCAGGGCCCACCCTGGGCTGTCTCCGAGAAGGCCACTGCAGGCCTTCTCTGTCTCTACAGATGAAGAGACTGAAGCTCAGGCAAGAGTTCTTAGCCTTCTGGGAACTTTTTTATGGAGGTCTCTTGGAGATCAGGTCACCAGGGGGTCTTTCAGCTGGAGGGAATAAATCTACAGCAGGCCCCTGCTGGGCAGGCCAAGCTGCCCTGCCTCTCCCTGTTTCCTGCTTCCTTTTCAGCTCCATAAGGGGCTCCTCAACCCCCAACCCCATTCACAGCTGTGGCTCCCTGAGCCTCTTAGCTGCTGGAGCTTTCCATGGTGTTCTCTGGTGCACCACGGTCTCTGCCCTCGAGGTCTTTTGCCCATCCGTCCAAACTCCACAGGGCCATCTTTAAGGCCCCTGTTTTGGGGAGTCCTCCCGGACCACACAGTATGTGTGGGACTCAGCTCCTCCCCGCCACGCCAGATCCAAAGGGTTGTGTGACCTATTCACACACACACACACACACACACACACACACACACACACACACACCCTGTGCACAGCACTACTCCCTGATCCCAGGTGCTGGGATCCCTCCATCCTGGGAGGAAGTCCTGCCCTGCCCACGCCTCCTAGCCCCACCTGCAGGCTGATGGTCACAGAGCAGGGAGGGGTGGGGAGGTGCAGTCTGAAGTCTCTAAACCGTTGGTTCCGGGTGTGGCTTGGAGATTAAACCTGGCTCCTTTCCTGTGACCCTAGATAAGCGTGATCCGGGGTACTTATCTGGCGTTTTCCCTTTTAGGGCCTTCTGACGTCTGTGAGCTTCGGCCAAGTCCCACCTCTCTGTGGAGCCTTCAAAGCATGGGGTGATAAGCACAGGGCCCAGCTGCTCACTCTTGGGCACTGGGGACACTTCTTGTCAACACTGTCCCTGGTCCTCGGGGCTGGCCCTTCCCCATCCCTGCACAAGGGCAGAGCCCCTAGGGGTGCTATTAATAATTGCACAGGGACAACAATGTGTAAACAGTGGCTGCTTTAGAGGGGACCTTAAACTAAGGAAGGATTGTTGAATATCGATTGACCTCTGTCCCTCAAGTCCTGGGCTTGAATCCTTCTTGGACTTGAGGTGCAGAACTCAGAGCAAGAGCCCCTGTGGAATGTTTGGAGAGAGGACTGACATCAGTCCCTAAGGAGAATAGGTAGGGAGGACCTCAAGGCCTTGAGATATCAGGCTAAGGGGACTGGGCTTCCTCCTGCCAGCACTCGGCAGACAGAGGATTTAGAGTGGGCAGTGTGAGGAGCAGTTTTCAGAAGATGGAGATGGTAACAGGTTATCAGAAGGAAGATATCACTCAGCTTCTGAGTGAGCCCATGGAGAGCAGGAGTAGGTGGGAGCGACCCTGCTGTCCAGCCTGGGGAGCCAGGCCGGGCCACACAGTGGACTCGTTTCCTGTGTCTCCCTGCCTCCTGGTGGGCAGAATTCTGCTCTTCAGGCTGTAGCTCTAGCAAGAACAGGCTGCAGAACGTCCCTGCCTCAGGAGAAAGCTTCCCCACCCACCTGCCTTGGCCAACGGTGAAGGAGGGGACTTCACTGTGAGTAAGTGCCAGGCCTTTGTTCTGGATCTGGCGGTGGCTAGACTCAGTGCGCATTGTTTGTGTGCTGCCCACGACCTTGGGCTCTGTCCACTCCCAAGCACTCTGTGCACAACAGCCAGGCCGACAGGCAGGCTTCAGACTATTGGTAGCCTGGGGACAGACCCTTTCCTGAGGTGTAGCTGGTGTCCCCATCCAGGTTCTCAGGGGGTCTGGCTCCACCTGTAGGCACTTGGGGGTTTTGGGGGGCAATCTCCTGAGGCCTGCAAATTTCTATCAGGCAGCAAAGCAAGGGGCATCCATCTACTTGTCCACTATTGGCTGGGCCTCTGGCTGTCTTGGAACTGTCTGCTGTTGTAACTGGTTTTGAGGGGATTCTTGCTGTACCTAACATGGGATATGTGCTGTGAAAAATGGAGTATGGCCAAGATGGCAGAGTGGACTCCATCCAACTGGGTTTAAATCTTAGTTCCAGCTTCCCAGTTGTGACCCCAAGGTTAAGTTTTAGAACAAGCAAAGAATGGCAATTGTCTGCAAAACGGTGATCATGTGAGCCACACCTCATGGGCTGGTCACCTGCCTAGAGGCAGGGAGCACTGGGGAGGGCAGGGAAACCTCACTGATAGCCAAGAAATGTGGCACTGTGGGAGGCCATGGTGTATTGGGGCCAGCTGGGCCTCGTCCATGTTGGCTGACCCTTGGACATGGTTCCTGTCCTCATGTCTTCTCAGACTCACCTTAAGTGGCAAGTCCCACCCTTCCCTCCGCCTCTCACCAGCCCCATTGCTGTTCCTGAACCAATGGGAGAAACACTCTCCTCTCTGGTCAGGCCATTGGACCCTTCCTTCACACTCTGGCATTTGTCCCTTGTTTGTGAAATGAGGTGACTGGACAAGGTGGCCTGAACCATAACCCATCCCACATCCTTAGCAGTGACAGAGCCTGAAAGCAGCAGTAGCAAGCACTGTGTGCAACCTCCAACAGCCTAACTTTCAGACCTTCCTTGTGACAGAGAAGGAAACTGAGTCTCAGGACCCCAGAGACTTACACAGGGCCTGCGGCATGCTGGTAGCAGATGTTCAGGTATTCCCTGGGCACCTGGTGCTCCCCTCACTCCTAGAGGAGATTCTAGAAGACCCTGGCAGCCTGATGGGAGGGTGGGGCTTCCTGTAGCCTTTCCTCTCCCATCTTTCCTCATTTCCTGAGGCTTTGGGGGCTCTGGAAATATCTGCAGAGCTTCAAGATTTCTGCACCCGCAAACTATTGTGTGTGAGTCCAGCCTTTCCTTCTATTCAGCTTCCTTTCAGAGTGAGCACCCAGAGAGATGGGTCAACACCACTATCTGGCCTGCCAAGAAGGAAGGCGACCATTTGGCTGGTCCTGCAGGCAGTGCTGCCGTCCTGGGGCCTGCTGCAAACCTGCTTCCTATGGCCCTAAAGTAACATAGAAAACACCAAGTGCCTTTTTCCTTCTTCCTGGCTAAGGCAGGCACACCTTGGGATTATTTGTCTAATGATTTTCCATTTCCTTTTCTGGAAAATAATCAGGGTCCTACATGTTGCTTCTACCAAAGGTGGGGCTGGGAAGACAGGGTGTGTCCCAGGAAGGCTGGAGAGGGGCAGACGAGAACCCCAGACCCAAGGGACCAGTGTGTTCAGCCATGCGCCTCCTCAGGCCCCATTGTCACCAGAGCATCATACCTGCTTAATGAGTAGAAACTTACTGCTGGGACAGTGGCCTCTCAAGGCCAAGCAGCACCAGGACTTCCATCTCTTCCCATTTCCCATCCTGCTCCAGCTCTGCTCACAGCCACCATGACACCTCCTCTGCCCTGCCCTGGCCCTGCCCATAGCCATTTTTTAAAAGCCTAACAGTCCAAGCCTACCTTTCAGCATCAGCTTTGACTTCAACTGGCCCAGGTGGGTAGGAGGCTCCCGGAAGACAAATGGTACAGGTTTTCCTCTCCTCCTGAAGTAAGCCCGTACCTAGTCTGTGGAGGGGGAAGAGACTCCTAGAACTCTGATTCAGGTAGGTGGTATGGAAGACAAGCTCACACAGGCAGGTCCTTGGTGACTCTGGGAATGGTGGGACCAACCCTACCTCTACCAGTTCTCTCTGAGAATGGGAGATGGCATGGAGAGAGGATGCTCTCCTGCCCCTGCCATACCTGGAAGAACTCCCCTGCCCCCCAATTTGCCTGGATTTTCCTCTCCACAAACTTTCCCTTCCTCTACATAAACAGATCTGTCTGCCATTCCCTCTTTCTTTTTTTTTTTAGTGGAACTGGGAATTGAACTCAGGCCCTTGTACTTGCCAGGGCAGTGCTTATTCTATGGAGCCATCTCCCCAGCTCCTCTGCCATTCCCTCTTCCTGGAAGTTCTTCCTGCGTACTGAGAAGGGGTGGGGCTCTTCCCCTTCCTATAGATCTACCATGCCTCTTCCTGTAGAGTAGGCCTGGATCTGAGCTGCTCTTCCCATAAGCCCCGAGGCCTGCATGATGGAACAACAGAGTGGAAACCTTCTGAGCCTGGCAGGGGTGTGGCACTCAGCCAGTACCTGGTAGATAGGTGGTCTCCCATGAGCACTGATCAGGTACTGGGCCAGGCTTCGCTCCAGGGATGCTGTGTTATTCAAACTATGACTCTGCATCAGGACTTTGCCTTTGGAGGTACTGGGTCTGAATCCTCCCACAGAAAGCTCTACTGTGTTTTTAAAACCCAGCTTGATTTCCAACTCTCTTGATACTGAGATCTACTTGGTCTTGCCCCTGGGCAGTCAAAATCAGAAAAAACTTGGTTCTGATGATAAGCAGCTGCCTGTGTTATTGTGGGTAGGAGCCGGTGAACACTTCTTTCCCATCGTGTCATGGCTTTCAGGAAGCTTGGATGGAAAGCGATGCCACACTACAGTCTCTCTGGTACCACAAACAGCTTCTTTCTCTTCTCAGTTTTGCTTTTACTGGACTATTACGAGCCCTTTCTTGCCCCTTTCTTCTCAAACTGTGGTCCTGGGGCCAGCAGCACTGGCATGGGAAGCACAACTCTTAGACCTTACCCCGACCACATCTTAACAAGGTCTCTAAATCCAGTTGCCTGTGAAAGTCTGAGAAGCACTGGGGACATCGTCAGGTGCCTTTAGAGCAGATGTGAGTGTTACATGCATTAAGACCTACGGTATGCTCTTTATCCCTCCCGCTGTCTGCACTGATCCTCCCAAACCTGCTTTTGATTCTGCTCTCTGAAAGGCCAGGTTTCTGACAGACATGGGGCTTGCTCAGTCTTTCTGGGGCAGGCACGAGGCCTTCCAGGAGCCGATCGTCTACCTCTCACCCTTTTCTGGAGGCCCCAGCTTACAACACTGGGATCTTCCTCATGGAAAGGATGATTGTGGTGTGACCCTGCCTTGGCATAGGCCTTATACTGCCAGCTAGAATCCTACTGGAGCAGGAGGGCCCTGGAGACCTAGCTTGGTCACCCCAAGAAGCTGTGGCCCCAAGAAAATGCTGTCGTGTGTGTGTGTGTGTGTGTGTGTGTGTGTGAGAGAGAGTGAGTGTGAGTGTGTGTGTGTGTGTGTATGCACACGCAGAACATAGTTGGTCTGTGGCTCAGAGGAGCAGCCCTGGGAATGTGCTGGGAGATGAGGTGTAAGGAGTGGCTTGAGACCTTCAAGCTGTCCTGTGGTGGGATAGAATAGGCTGCCTGAGAAGGAAAGGGTGTCCCTGTGAGGGGCAGCATCAATGCAGCGCAATAGTAGCTGGGGGTAGGGATTCTGAGTCTGATGGAGTATGACATTAGGTGACCTTTTTCAGATCATCCCAAGATTCTACTGTCTGATCCCTTCCTCCTCAGGAAGACCTCTGTGATTTTGCCTTCACCCACTACCCTCTCCCAGACAGCTAATAGCCTTGCCCCTCGGCTTTTCTCTCTGCTTTATATTTGTTTGGAGCCCCACCAGCTTCAGCACCAGTGCCTGGGTCTGGGTCTCTCTTTCATGCTTAGATTGGTGGGTGGGCTGGCTCAGACAAGGCAGGCATGCTATCCTGCCTGGTGGGTTCTTTCTCCTGGCTGCCTCTAAACCTGTCCATGCCCAGAGATTTCTACTCCTGAGCCTGGAAAAGCCCCTCACCTGGCCCAGGCTGCTACTGGCACCATAGTTGTCCTCCAGGGACTTGCTCAACTGGGCATCTGGGCTTCCTGGCTTCCAGACCCTGTGGCTCTCTGTCAGCCTGGCTCAGTGAATCCCAGTGCGGTCTACCTGGAGTGTGGTGTGCAGGGAAGGAAGATGGTGGGGGAGGCTAAGAAGCTGAGGTCCATCCATTGTGTGCAGGGTTGCAGAACTTCAGCTGGTAGCCTCAGTTCATCTTGGTTCATTGGGGTCTTAATTCTATGAAGTGTTAAAGTACTAATAGCCTAGGAGTTCAGAGGTCCTCAACACGGGTGATACTGGGGGAGCCTGAGACATGAGTTCAGGCACCTTTGAGCAGAACTGTAGAATGATACTACAAAGCAGGAGGGGTGCATGCTAGGCTGAGGCTGCTGGTCTGGAGACTGAGGATCCAGAGCCTGGCTAGGCTTACAGACCATAGCAGAGGGCTGGGTCATCATTTTCTCATTAGGCGAGACGGTAATCTGCCTGTGTGTGATGACTTTCCTGGCCCTGTGGGCTCTAGGAATGTTGGCTTCACATGAATAGAATCCCCAGAGAGACAGTAGGAGAGAGGGCTTTTGGTGGATGGGGGTGGGGACGGCCAAGTTTCACCTGCCCCCCATCTCCAGGTCACCTTCCCACCTGCCCAGCCCATAGTGCAGTGACGGTGAGGTGAAGGGGTGATTCAGGTCCCACAGGTGGCCCAGTCTGTCTCCACTCCATAGGACCCCACACCCCAACATTTTTATTGCCTGCTGGGCTGGAAAATGGCTACTTCCATTTGGCTTTGGTCATTCTCATAAGCTGCCTACACCTTGAGCCTGCTCCCACTGGACCAGACCCTGTCCACACCTGCCACCCCCAGGGTGCGGGGCACCATCAAGACATGAAGAGAAACTGGCACACACATAGCTAAGCACAGCATCTCCGAGGAAAGGATCATGGAGCAGTCCTGTAAGTCCTCCCCTGTGGGAGGGGAGGAGGTGAGGGAGGTCCCTGGACTGTGAGCTACATGAGAGACAATAAAGAGCTAAAGAGACAGAGCAGGAGTTCTAGGGACCAGGCTGCAGAGGCCGCAGTGTGTACAGCAGGGGGTTTCTAAGTGGGGGGAGGTTAGGAGCAGCAGCAGGAGGGCTGTGTGTGTGTGCAGACATGTGAATGTATGGGTATGCTTATGCATACGACACGCAATGACATGTGTACATGTGTGTTCACTGAAGGTCAGTTTTATGCATGCATGAATGTTTGCACGTGTGTGGCCCTGTATATATGTACATGCATGGGAAATTCTGTGTCCAGTGTATGTGCATCCATAGCACAAACAGTCAGGGGAGGAGGAAGAGATGAGGCCAGCATCTGACTGGGAATGCAAACAGGGGGACTGAGAACCCGTCCGGAGGGAGAAGCAGTCAGGGACACCAAGGCCCCTGAGCTCTGTGAAGTGGGCCTACCCTGGCCATCTGTGGTGGTGCTGTGCAGGTCTGTGTTATCACTTCTGTGGATCTCTTTCCCCATAAAATATGAAAGCTTAAGTTTCCTGACCAGGTTGACTTAAAGATGAAAATATTAAACATGGAGGTGAGGTAAGAAGAGCTGGGAGCCCAGGACTAAGGGACATCTCTGAGTGCTGGTGCCTGCCTGGATGCTGCAGAGAGTCTGGGAGACCTTGGAGGCCCAGCCTGAAGAGACCCAGGAGCAGCAGACATCGGGTCTCAGAGGGTTTGGACAGAGTGCAAGAAGTAGTGAGGAGTGGCAGAGGCAGCTGGTTGCAATGAGAGGATGGGCTCCCTGGCCAGGGCCCAGGGGCATGGCTACCTCCAGGAGAGGCGCTAGAGCAGGCAGGACACTTGGCCAGAGAGCCTGGAGTCCCTAGTTGCTGGACTGGCTGTGCACACCTGGACGTGCCTGGGGCAACGGCAGCAGCAGCGGGATGGTGGTGGTAGTAGCCTCAGGATCTGCTCTGAGATGGGAGCGCTTCAGGTCCCATGCCAGGCTTTTTTGTGAATAGCTGTAGGCTGGCCAGGCTCTGGGTTCCTGGTCAGGGGGTACACTCTTGAGTTTGTTAGTGTCAGAAGAGGGGGTAACCTCTGGTCACCAGAAAAGGGAAAAGCAAGAGACTATTACCTAGGGCTGGACTCAGGTATCCTGGACTCCGGCAGGCTCTGCCTTGACCCACCTGAATCCCCTAGGTCATGTTCCTTATCTTTGATCATCAGCTGAAGCTGTCTGGCTCCCTTCTCCCAAACTTTTTTTTTTTTTTTTTTTTTTTTTTTTTTTTTTTGGTGGAACCGGTGATTGAACTCAGGCCCTTTTGCTTGCCAGGGAAATGCTTATTCTACTGAACCATCTCCTTGGCCCCTGCTTCTCCCAGACTTGATGCTGTATAATGTAACAAAGCAGAGAGAGGAGATTTGAGTGCGCAGGATCAGAGAGAGCAGGAAGAAAGCTGTAGTCAGGAGGCTCAGGGGACAGGGGCAGCCTGGGTGAAGAAGCGCTTCCCATTTGCCACACCTGTGTCCCCTCCTTGTCTCCTTGCCCTCTAGGAGGGTGTCGTCAGCGCCCAGGCCAAATGCCACCAGCATCATTGCTGCAAGCCAGGGATGCCCGCCCTCCTGGGCCATAGGGAGCCCCACTCACAGGGCTGGGCTGGGGAAAGTGTGACTCCACTCCTTCGAGGAAGACCTCCTGGGCAGGGTGGAGGCAGGCAGCCCCACCCCCTGTGGAACCCTCATTCGTGGTGCCCTGATGGTACATTAAATGCCCAAAGCCCCCAGCCTGGCTGCTGGCAGCGTTTTTCACCTTGTATCTGCAGTTGTCATTCTCTCTGGCATCACAGGAGCAGGGCCTATTTCTGGCTGGAGAGTTAGTGGTAAGACATTAGAACAGAAAATTCTGCTTCCTAGACAGAGGTATTGAACTACCTCTCATCCCAAAGTCAGTAAGCCTGGCTTCTGCTAAGGGCAGGCAGGGGTGGGTGAGGGCAGGGGTGGGGAGACACAAATGGGAAGCAGTAGCCTAGAATATTATTAAATTGTTCCGTCTGATGAATCACTAGTGGACTGCTAAATCCTTTTTTGATTTAGGAGAGATCCTGTGACTGTGACGTGTAAATATTCAGGAAGGATCTGCCAGGCAAGACAGCTCGCAGGCTTGGGGAGGTGGTGGTGCCCATCCCATAAGAAGAGTCAGGGCACTCTCTTCCTGGGACCCCCAGCTGAGGGCGCTCTCTTGAGTGAGTAAGAGGTCAGAGGGCCTGCTGGGGCTCTGGAGGAGGATGGCTACACTAAACATGGCACTCCCGGGGCCGAGCGTGGAGCAGGGATGGGTAGGCGTGGGCATGGCCAGCTGGTGGAGGAAGGGCCTGAAGATGGGTGAGAGGAGAGAGTTCAAGAGGACCTGGGAAACTCGGGCTTCCTGCAGGTCCAGGTGCTCTGGGTCTGAGCACCCATCTGCGTCCTCAGGCCTGGCCCAGCCTAAGCTCCTCTCACAAGATAGATGGCCAAGGCCTCCTGAGGGGGCAAGGCCCATCTCTGTGACTGACAGCCACGTCTTCCCAGTCCAGGATCAGAGTCCAGAGAGGAGTGGAAGCAGGTGCCACTGTGACCAGGAAGTTTTCAGAGCTGGGAGTCCTTGGGGGTCAGTTGGGATTCTCTGGGAGGAGTGCTTTCTGATTTGGCCTGCCCTTTATCCCGGCTCCACCAGTACCTCATTCTCTCCACTCGCCGTTCTCTGCTCCAATGCAGAAAAGCTGGAGCAATTTGGGGAAATGGGTCCAAGCTGTTGGTGAGCTGATGCTCATGGGTGGTCATATCATCTACTGTGTGAGGCTCCTCCACCCAAAGCCCAGCCTCTTGGGGGGCCTCGTGGAAGAAATGAAAGTCTGCGTTTCTATAACCCAGCCTGGGGGTGAGAAATTCCTTTTGGGCCTGGGGGGAGGGTCCACTCCTTCTTGGCCTCTCTGTCCTGCACTCACTTGTGGCCTGGAGCTAGGGGCAGCTGCGCCACACCCTAGGCGTCCACATAGCCCACACTCCAGACCCTGAGCTGGTATCTCAGCATGGACAGGACCTGAAGGCCTCCCACTGGATCCCTGTGGGGACAGGGCTTGGTCATCCTGGGAACAGCCACCTCTGGGACAGGACGTAGGTCTTACCAGGCATGTTAGGAATGAGGCACATCTGGAAAAGCATTTGCTGAAGTGCTTGCTGCCAGCAATGCTGTAGCCGGACTGGCCTGCAGCCTCTCCCAGTGCTCAGGAGCTAGGGGCAGAGGGCTCTCCCTTATTTAGCTTGGCCGTGCCACTGTCCATGAGGGGACACAGAGCCAGTGGGAGAGGAGGGACAGCATCTGCTGAGGTGGCGGACACTGGGCAGGAGGTGAGGCGGACACAGCAGCTTGCCTTGGAGCTGGTGCTGGGGCTGCTGGGAATGCGAGGGTTGTAATTCTGTGTCCCTAGGCACCCATGTTTAGCTGAGTGCTGTCCCTTATTCCCGCTCACTTGGCCTCTCCTGGGGTCTGTAACTCAGACCTTCTGCTTTCTCCTGAGGCAACAGCGTTGAATTTGATGAGCATGTATGGAGGCCATTCCTCACAGGGGAGGGGGCTCTGTGCTAGGTGGTCCTAGCTGGTAATCCCAGCTCGGCCATTCCTTGGCAACCCGCAAGACCCTCAAGCCTTCCAGAGTGGAGTCTGTGCTGGTTTTTCTGGTCAAGCCTGCACCGTGGTGGCCACTCTCATCCCTAGGCGTGGAGCTCTCGTGGTAGCATCAGGGTGGCAGCCATGCTGGTAAGGGAGAGAGGGACCCGGAAGGCAGGGTGGCAGATGTGTCACTCAGAGGAGCCAGTCAGCATCCTGCCTGGTGTGTGCATAATTTGCCCGGGCAGTAATGAGTCTTCCTGGCTGTTCTAGAGCAAGGTGGCACTCTGCAGGTACACATGCACACATGTGCATGCAGACACACACACACACACACACACACACACACACACACACTCCCTGCAGGGACCCTGAGAACTTATAACAGGATTGAGGCCTCAGGGCAGATCTGTGGGACCCTTGGCTATCTTCTCCCAGCCCAGAACAGTGGTTGGCAGATACCGGGGGTAAGCAAACATCTGTCAGCTACATTAGTAAGTCCCTAGGGACTTCCACCCACTGGCACAGTGGGACTCCATGAATCCTCGGCTGTGTGTCTCTGCAGCTGGCCTGTGGGTATAGATCCTGCAGAACTACACTCCTGACTGTGTTCCCCTGCCCAGCCATACCAGCCTCTGCCCAGAGACAGCTCTCTCCTGTGGCTTCCCTTGAGCCTGTTGGCTGGATCCCTGTGTCATTAGCCTCAGATCTTAGTCTTGCATGAAATGAAGGGCAGGAACTGTAGTGAGCATTCAGAGGCTGGGAAACTGAGGCAGAGTAAGGTGTGTCCACTGCTCAGTACAATAAAGAGGGCAACCCAGACATCTGCAGCCTGATGAAGAGTCTGGCTGCAGAGGGGCCACAGTCCTATCCCCAAGAGCCTGCACTGGAGGGGCACAAGGCTCTGTCCTGGAATCTCCAGGTGACAGCATTCAAGTTCTGCAGAGAGAGATGGGTCAGTGGCCCTAGAGAATGGGCAGAGATCCCTGCCTCATCAGGGTTGTGGCAGGGCCAGGGCAGGATCCCAGGACAAATGCTAATGCAGGGCTGTCCAGAGTAGAGGATGTGGAGCAGGTTCTGAGAAGTGGCACAGTGGGTCAGCTCCCTCCCTCAAAGGGTTAATGAGGCACTGATTACCTCTGGCTGCCCAGAGAGTCTGAGCAGACAGGGCCTGCCAGCCCCTGTGCCCACAGCCTCCAGCACTCCCTGCTGCTTATGAGCAACAGTGCCTGTGAGTGAGCGCAGCCAGCTGCCTGGTCCCAGCAAATTCAGGCTGCTCCCTGTTCTCCATGGCCATGCAGGGCACAGCTGGGCAGAAGGTAGTCTGCGGAGGTGGAGTCATTCCCTGCAGCCTGGACCCTGGACAGGAGGAGGGACACAACTCACGTGCTTGTCTCTGTCCACCCTGGCACACCTATGACGCAGGGAAGTCACTCTCCTCTCTGAGCCTCACTTTTGCATTCACAAGTGGGATAGTTGTGGTTGGCTTAGAACTGTGGTCTACAGGTGGGAGGAGGGAGGAGGTGTCTTTGCTAGTGGCAGACAAGGATCCCACCTGCTGGGCCTGGCTTACCTTTCAATACTTTCACTTGTGACAGGCAAGGGGGCTGGGCAGGGCTTCCTGACAGCACCCTGGCCTCAGAGTCCAGATTTGTGTTGTTTGTTAACTGCGTGTGCAGAGGGCTCAGGCTGGACTGCAGGGGTCTTCCAGGCTGCCTCTGCCCTGCTTCCCACTGGGCAGCCTGGCCGCACTGGCCTTTGCTCTCTCCCTTCCCTCCTCTTGGCTGTCCTCCCTGCCTCAGCCGCTGAATGGGGAATCTCTTCCTTCTACTCCTTTCCACTGAGCTCCCATTTTGCTCCCTGCAGCTTTTGCTAATGCCAGAAGCTCACAGGCCCAATCTACTTTTCTCCTGATGAAGTCAGGGCTCAGGATCCACCTTGGAGAGACCATGTCTCCCTGTCTGTCCTTCCTGGCTTGGGCTGCCACTTCTTCTGTCTCTTCAGTGACCTTCCAACTCACCAGCCTGTGAGAGGAAAGTTCTGAACTGTTCCCACCTTCGCCCACAACTTAGCCCCAAAATCACTGGTTCAAACTGTTCCTAACTTCTGGGGCTTCCTGGGTAGGAGCTTCCCAGCATTCCTGCCTATCACAGGTCTGCCCTTGACAGCAGCCCAAGACAAAGCTCTCTGCATCTTCCCAAGTCTTTTTGCTCCCATCAACCCATGCCTGACTAGCGTGTGGGGTGGGGGGGTGGGAGCTGGAAAGTGACAAGTAGCTTCTGGGTCCCGCTGGGTACGGCAGGCCCAGACAGCACCCCCAGATCCCTGCAGCCACCAACTTCAGGACCAATAATGTCGAACCATGCTGGGATGACGATTTCGGAGGCAGGACTGTGGTGCTCAACTCCAAGCAGGACAATGTCCACCCCCTGAGGCTAGTCCCCCACCTTTTCCCTTCAGAGAGCCTGGCTGTGTCCCTGGGCACCCCTGAGCTTTGCACACTGGGCAGAACACCTGAATTTCTTTGGCCCCCTGAGTGGGGCCAGCTTGGAGGAATTTCCCAAAGCCTATTAGAGCAACGGCTGCCTCCTGCCTGCCTTCTGGGCTGGGCAGGGCTGAGGGTGGAGGGAAAGAGGGAGGGAGGCGGGAGGGAGGGGGAGAGGAGGAAGGAAAAAAAGTTGGCAGGCAGACAGCAGAGCCCAGTCTGCATCCATCGCAGAGAGGAGGCCCGTGTGGTATGGGGCGGGCCAGGAGCAAAGAGGCCTTCCTCCCTTTGTGCTCCCCCCACCCCCCAGCCCTATAAATAGGCCCAGCCCAGGCTGTGGCTCAGCCCTCGGAGGGACTTGAGCACCAGGCAGTGAGCAGTCGGCCAGCCAAGACCCTGCTAACATGGCCAGTGAGTTCAAGAAGAAGATTTTCTGGAGGGCCGTGGTGGCTGAGTTCCTGGCCATGACCCTCTTCGTCTTCATCAGCATTGGCTCTGCCCTGGGCTTCAAATACCCACTGAACGGAAACCAGACGGCGGTGCAGGACAACGTGAAGGTGTCACTGGCCTTCGGGTTGAGCATTGCCACGCTGGCCCAGAGCGTGGGCCACATCAGCGGTGCGCACCTCAACCCGGCTGTCACGCTGGGGCTGCTGCTCAGCTGTCAGATCAGCATCCTCCGCGCTGTCATGTACATCATCGCCCAGTGCGTGGGTGCCATCGTCGCCACTGCCATCCTCTCGGGCATCACCTCCAACCTGCCCATGAACTCGCTTGGCCGCAATGACGTGAGTGGGGTGCTCTAGGCTTGGGGCAAGGGGGCTCTAGAATGGCACAGAGAGGGCACTAGTTCCACCCTCTGTCCACTGTGTAGATGGAAACACGGAGGCAGAGAGAGGACACGAGGTGGTTGCAGGTCATGTAGGCTCATACCTGGAGCTCAGTTATGCTGCAGCTCTGGACTGGTTTCTGCCAGGCTCTGTGGGAATCAGAGCTGGAGAAAAAAGATCATGCCAACGGCCCCTTCAGAGCTTCTGTTGGGAGCTCTAACTCCAGCCCAGCAGTTCCTCAGGCTCAGACTGTAGTTTCTTGGTCCTGCTTAGCCGTGCCTGGGCAGCCAGCGCCCTCCCTGCACCGTGGGCAAGCTCTACTCACTGTCCCCCCCATGCTGTAGCAGATGCGGGCACCTCCGTTGCAGGGTCTGCAAGCGTGTGAGCAGAACCCTGTGGGGAGGTCCCCAGGCTTCCAGGCAGCCTCTCATTCACATGTACCCTTAAATCAGCACCCAAGGGAGGCAGTGAAAGAGAACCTCAGTTCCTCTCCCACTGGGCATCGGGCTTGGGCTAGGGAGTGAAGACACTTGTCTTGGGTGGCAGAGAGAGGTAGAAGGCAAGAACTGGGCCCATGGTGCCTGGGAAAAGAGGTGGCTGGCATGTATGTTTGTGTATGTGCAGATGGGGGGTATGTGATTGACAGGGTGGGCCTCCTGCTTGTGGAAGCTCCATGCACGTTTGTGCTCCTGCTCAAGGGTGTGTGTGTGGGTGAATGTGTGACTGCAGGTGCCCACTGCTCCTGGCTTGAATGAGAAGCAGATGTTGGTGACTGGGTGGTAACCACTGAAAATAACTGCTCCTAGGCTGCTTAGCACCCTAAGTGGCCATTTGTGGTGGCGACTGCCTGCTGTTCCAGACTGGGGCTTTTCCAGCTCTCCAGCCAAGTGCATGCCCTCAGGACGCACCAGGGGGCAAATGGTCTGAGTAGTCAAGGAAGGGAGATGAGAGTGTCTGCTAGGCAAGCAGGCTGGGGTGCCCTTTCCTGGAGGGAGTCGACCAAGAGCAGAGAGGAGGAGGAGCAGATCTGGAGAAACATGCCTGGCGGGCTCTGCGGGGCTGGAGGGTGTGGGGGCTCTGCAGGAGCCCAGAGGGCTTCTCAGAGATGGCAATGGCTGATTACAGCTTCTCACTTTCTAGCCAAAGTTCAGTCCTGCTGATGGAAACCAGGAGGCTAGATAAATGCAGGTGCAGAGGGCGGCTGTCATGGCCCTGCTGTGGGGGATTAGCACTTCTTCCGTCACAGTGACACCTGCCCAGCCCTCCTGGGAGCCAACCTCTGCTCGGGCCCAAGATTGAAGATTAGCTCTGTAGTGGAGTTTAGACTTTGGTCAGGGAAGATGTGACTGTGATAGACAGAAGAACCAAGCTTGGGCTGGCCCTGTCCCCCAGGCTTCAGTCTCTTCAACTTGAGCAGAGCCAGGTGACCTCAGGGAATTCCTGTGGGTGGGGCCAAGTTCACACTGGGGCTTGGCTGGGTAGGATGGGGCTGGGGAAGGCTCCCCCCCCGGGAGGCTTTGAGACTTCCAGGCCTTCTGGCTCCTCTTTTCCCACCAACTAAGAAGCAAGCAGGACATATGCACCTGCTGGCAATGACTTTGCCTTCTCTGTTGTGGACATCCAGGATGGAGACAGAGGGCAGAGCCCTTCTGCACCATCTGGATCCGGCCACACCCTTTCTCAGTTCTCCATCCTTTCTAGCTTTTGTTTCCATAGGCTGGTGGGGGCTCTGGCACTGCCCTGTCTAGGTAATGGACATCTGGGGTTTATGTACGGGCTTAAAAATAGAGGTGTCCCCTCCATCCCTTCCCTCAGACAGTGGTTCTGGGACTTGGAGATGCCTGGGAGTGGCCCTGATGACTGAGGGACAGAGCGCAGTCCTTACTGCAGGTGACACAGTCTTTCCTCCATGCTCTGGGGGAAGCTCCCACCACCCCTCAGTTCTCTGGCCCCACTCTTGCCAAGATCTGGGTGGGGCAAATTGTTGGCATGGAGATTTCCAAAGAAAATAAGAGAAAAAGTGTCAGGAAGTGGTTGGATGAGTCAGGGGGTGTCCCCTGGGTACAACTTTCTCCTCACTGAGTCAGGACCCAGGACACACCCTACAGAGACCACAGGCCTTTGTCTACCCCACAGGGTCCCAGCTAGTTCTAAGAACCAAACTCTGATTTTGGCCAAGAGTGAGAGGCTGAGGCTGGGGTAGCCAACCTGCTCTGTCCCTGTCCTGGTTCAGCCACTGACATCCTATGTGACTCTATAGAGCTAACCGGGCTGACGTGGCCCAGGTTCTTTTCTTTGACAGGACACAGAAGGGTGTGGCTGGCTCAGGAAGTGGCAGAGGCTGGGGCACTGGGAGTCCCAGTGCACTCTGGCTGTTTTCATTCTTCTACTCTCTGGTTAGCTTTCTGCAGACAGACCCAAGTGAGGCTGCTAGGTGCTCAGCATAGGGCTGGGCCAGCTGGGCTCCTTGCCCTGGGACACGCACGGCCCTGGGACAAGATAAGCCCTGTATGCAGCTGGCTGTGATAGGAGGCAGGAGGCAGGTGTGATAAGAGGCATTTGGGCTGACCTGAGAACTTGTCAGCAGCAAGGGTAGGAGGGCCAGGTAGGCTTCAGGGAGGAGATGCTGCAGGAATGTGGAGAGCCCTGGAGAGGGAAGGAAGTTTAGGGGAGAGTACTTGTGTGTGCTAAGTCAGGAAGGCAGAGAAGTTGCGCTACTGGTCATGGGGTCTGGTCAGTGGAGCAGTGGAAGGTCACAGTGTGAGGCTGGGGCTCTAGGCGGGCCAGTGCCTGCATCTGGAGGGATGGACCGCATTGCCAGTGTACAGGAGCAGAGAGGGAAAGCCTACCCAAAGTGGTGTCCCTCCTGGCCCTGCTAGTGGTGCCACAGGCATGGCACCCAATTTCTGTGCCCAGGGGATTATTTGACGGGTTGTCTTCAGTCATCCAAGGGCCTAAGTGCTGGGAAAATGCTTCCACATGCTGCCCCAGCCACCTGGTCTTGGTCCCAAGTGTTCCCCACCCTCTAGTTTTCTGGGCCTCAGTTTTCCCAGCTACAGGGATAAAAGAATCTTATGTCACCAGTTGTCCCAGAAAGGAAGCCCCTGTCGACTCCCCAGGGCTTAGGGACGGACTGGGGAAAGGGAAGCCAGAGTTGCTGATGACCCTGCTCAGGATACAGTGCCTGGGGAGAGGGTGGGAGGGCTGCGTGGTGGTGCCATAGCTAGGACATATAATTACTGTTTCCAACCAGAACAGATGAAGGGGGCAGCAGGAGCTCTGCGGTGAAGAGTTCCCTTACCACGGAAAGTTCTGAGCTGCCTTCCCCAGGGGAGCCCTTGCAGAGCACACCAGGGGCCACCCTGATGATGCCTGGCCTCCTCCCTGAGTCCTACATCTGCAGGGGCAGGGTTGTGAGAGGACACGTAGCCCACTGGCGACCCTACCCCTCTTGCCCTGGCTTCCTTCTCTCAGCTGTGCACCCTCCTGTGGCATGCGGTGGCCCACTCCTCACTAGCCGACTCCGTGCAGCCCCTCCAGCCTGGTCCCACAGTCAGTAGGTATCGCTAGCCCACCAGCCCTTTCTCAGACGGGTGAACTTCTGATGGCAAAAGAGCCTCCATTTCTAGCCGGCAGAAGCTTCCTGCTAACGCTGGTCCCCACACTTTGGAAGCACCAAGTGGATCTGGTGGCTCCAGTAGGGCAGGGCTTGGAACCACACCCTGGCAGATATGGGGAGGAGGACAGTGTTGTCACTGAAGGTCCAGGTGTGGCTAGGGTTTCCTCAGTCAGGGCCTCTCCCTGGGGACCAGATGTGCTCCTTCTCTACAGAGGGTTAAGTGAGGGGCTGTCTTCTTTCCTCCAAAGATCTCCAATTGATTCCTGGAGCAACACGGTGGGGCCGGGCCCGAGGCTAAAGCCCATAACCAAAGGAGGGCAGAAAAAGCTGTAAAAGGTCCTCCTGACTATTAGCCATTGCCCCAGGGTCTGAGATGCAGTCAGGGTCCTGACAGGGGGTAGAATTGTTATTTCTTGACTGTGAAGCAGTGGCCTCTAAGGTGATGAGCTCCCTGTCCCTAAGGGTGTGAAAAGTGAACCTGCCCAGCAGAGGAGGGGCGCGGTGAGGAGGCACCAGCTTGGGTTGGGATGCAGGGCAGAGCAGATCAACATGGGGCATTTTGGCTTCTACCTCTCCCGCTTGGCCTGGTGGTACAGGCTGATGGCAGACAAGGAGGAACACTGCTGGGGACTGCCTGGGGCTGGAATCTGGGCCTCAGCCTTCATTTTACTGTTGGGGGAGCAGGCCTCACAGTGGCATGGGGCCTGTCAGGGTGTGCAGTTGGGGGAGGCCAGGACCACACCCTCAGTCTCCCACCTCCCACCCCGTGATTTTTCTGCTCCTTAAAGCACAAACCTATGCGCACTTAGACACGTGAGTGTATGTGGCACAGACACATGTGGGACATTCCCAAATCCCCCTCGGACTGGAGGAGCCTGGGGTGGGGGTTCCTCAAGGAAGCTGTTTTGTCCCCTTGCCCTGAAGTAAGGAAAAGGAGGGAGGGAAAGGGGAAGCCACTGCTTTGTGTATTGTCCCCAGTCAGGAAGATAAAGTAGCTTCTGGGAGCAAATAATAAAGGATCCTTTGAGCCCCAACACTTTCTCCTTCCAGGGGACCTTTTCCCTTCCCTGCTCCTCTCCCTTCTCTAGCCAGCGGAGGCACCCATGTGGGTGTGTAAACAGCAACACACTGAATGTCCTCAAGTCCGCCAGTGCGAGTGTGCCACGCAGCCATCCTGCCTCGGACTCTGGCCACACAGAGCACGGGAGGGCTAGTGCTTGATCAGTTTGTCTGGATGACCCAGGAGGGCTGGAGAGGAGCATTTGCTCTTCACTATTCTTTACTGTTGTGGTGCAGGATTCATCCTGTCTTAGTGACCTCAAGCTTGCTAATTTAGTGGTTCATCTCTCCAATCGGTGCTATTAGCACTTTTGTTGACTGTGTTTACTCTATCAGTTTCTAAGGGAGGAGAATTGTTAGACTTTCAGTCTGGGAGTGGACTGGCTAACCCTCTTTGTGACTCTATTAACTTTTATATCATTTGTTTTTGGCCCTGTTGTTTGGTGCACAAAGTTGAGAATTTTTATAGTTCTTTGACAGAATTTTTCACTTAATTATTATGAAATAAACCTCTTAAAGCCTAACAAAAGAGTGAGTCACCCCAGGACCCATCCCTGGACACAAGTATATTGTCATTCTTAGATAACAAGTGGATAGATAAAGCTGCACAGAGGCACACAAAGCCATGCATGCCACCATGTGCACTTGTGACCGCTCATGGAGAGATGAGATGGTGGGGTCTGGAAGGTTTCCCCTGCTGCCCAGTACTGAGTCCTAGAGGCATGGGATGGGCAGGGCAGACCTTGATGCTTCTTGTGCCCTAGTCTTTGAGAGCAGATGCTCAGAGCCTTAGCCATGCTAGGCCCTGGAGCCTGCTGCTCCCCAGGGTGCTGTGCCAGTGTGCTCGGATCAAGTTGGGGCCCTGGAGCTCACAAGGTTGGCTTGCTTTCAGGGCACAGGGAGAGTTCAGATGCCTTTGGCTGTAGAGGTCAGTCCTGGAGCCTGGAACATGCTGGCAGCCGCAGAGCCACCTTTTGCCAATCTCAGTCCAAGCTGGGAACACCAGGGCCCTTGATAGCCAGTGCATTGGCCCATAAGTGTGAGGTGACACACAGCCTGGGGCAGGAATCCAGGCTTTGCTGCTTCCTCCTTCAGCCTCAGTCTCCCCTCTGGCTTCTCACAGAGTCTTGGCACAGCGGAACCTATACAGCCCAGAGACTGGCAAACAACCTATTGTCCCCTGGCTAGACTGTGGGACCCAGAGTGCTGCCCTGGAGCAGGGCTGCCTCGAGAGAGGCAGGAGCTCTGGAACAGGGTGGCCTTCTCTGATCTTCTGTGAGCTCACAGCGAGCCTTTCCCCTGGGGCTTGGACGGGGAGCTCTGGGGTTCCCAGGTCAAAGTAGGCAAGGTGCCCACCTGGGAGGCAGGTAGGGTCATCCTCTCCGGGAGGCAAAGAGCTCAGTGAAGATGAGGCAGCATGGAGCAGAAGTTAATCACAACAGAGAGACCCCGGGAGTCTTCCTGCGGCTGGTAGATCTGACAAGGACCCTGAACAATGAGCCTGCATGTATTTCCTGTTCACATGGAGAATTTTTAACTTTCTGATGCTGCAGAAGACACTTGTATTCACTTGCATGCACAACATTGATTTTACTATTTTTAATTTAACCAATAAAATATAAGCCCTGGGCCAGGCTAAACTATGTGGGAATGACTATCCAAAACATTTTTTTTTTTTCTAGCAACTAACGTATCTGAGATTGACCCTAGTTAAGCAATTGTTTCAAATTTAATAGATTGCATATGGTCAAATAAAGGTTGACTTTTCTTACCTGCTCTTTCCTGACATCAGATTTCAGTGGGCCTGTAACTGTACCTTCCAATCCTTAATTATGTTTTCCCATAGGAAAGTAACACAAGTGGGTCAAGTGGTTCAAGAGAGGCCACCGTGGATGTTGATGCAAACTGGGGGGTGCTTATCAGGGTGGCAGGGTGGAAGGGAGAATTAGAAGAGGCAGGTTGCAGTCCTGAGTTCCTGGCTGTCAGGAAGGGGTTACCTCAGGAGTTCCCAGACCAGGGCTCCCCTCCCCGTCCCCAGGACTCAGGATTTGGGGCCTGGCCTCACCAGTGGCTCTGCTCCCTTTGTGTGGGAAGTGGTGCTTTGGGCAGAAGCAGAGACTCTCTGCTCTGGGTAAGAATGCAGAAGATAAACTGCACCTTGGGAGAAAGGCGGGGGCGGGGCACGGAGGGGGCGCCAAGCAGGAGCACTCATAGCGTGGCTCCAGGAGTCCACAAGGAAGGGATGGTTTTAGAATTCCTGCCAGCTAGCAATCAGCCTGGCTCTAGAGAGCAGAGCAGTGAGAAGAGCGGAGTGCCCCTGGGCCTCCCAAGTGTCCTGGCCTCCTCTCCAGCTACCATCCTGGCTCCCGGTGGGTCCTTGCCAGCAGCTCTCGGGACCCTCACTCCCCATGTAGAGGTAGGCTCTTCCTCTCTGCCTGTCCTTACATCCTCTGGCGATAATAAGAAAGAACCAGAATAAGGACCACAGTTCCTCCTTCCTCTGAATCCCTTTCCAAATAATCCTCTCAGCCAGGCCTCAGAACCCTCTCAGGACTTTCTCTTGGACCTAGAGAGTGGCCAGGCAACATTAGACCCATTTTGCAGATGAAGAAACTGAGTACTAAAGAGAGGCTGTGTTCACGATGCCAGCAAGAAGAGTCAAGATCTGGATATAGGGCCTTCAGGCAAGAAGAGAACTAGGCATTGTCTAGAAGGCTGACTGGGGGCCAGAGGGACTAAATGCTGGGGTTGGCCAAGAAAGGCCCAGAGCTGGAACTGCAAGGCAGGGGAGGGGATGTGAGTCATTCCCTGTAAATCAGCGAGGCAGACAAAAGCTGGAAGAGAATTGTTCTTGTGAGATGGTCTTGGGCAGGGCTGGGAAAACCTCTGCAGGAATGGAGGGGTGCTCCTCACCTAGGGTTCTGCAGAATGTCCTCTGTTCTTTGAGACACATCATCACTCTCAGGATGGGAGCTGCGCAGGCAGACTTGACGCTTTTGCTTGTTGGCACTGCACTGCCTGGGAGAAGGTGGCAGGTGGCACGTCCGGGCATTTGTGCAAGTGAACCCTGTTGCCCCGTGTGGGTGCTCTGCCCCCATCCCTGCAGCCGGTTGCAGGGTCTCCTAAGGAGAGACCTCTACTGGCTCATGCTGAGGAGTGAGGAATCCAGTGGCCCCAGGGCAGCTCTCATTCCCTTCTTTTTCCGTGAGTCATGTTTCTAAAAGTGGCCTAGGAGCAGTGGCAGCCAGACTGTAGTGGCAGGACCTGGTGGCCCAAAAGAGGAAGGCCAGAGGGCCAGAGCCAGGGCAGAGGGAAGCCCAAAGGGAAGACAGGAGGCAGACAGGAGGCAGACTAGATCAGGGGAAGACCAAGACCCGCATGGGGAAGAAGAGCCCTGGTGGAGACTAGGAGAGGCGGGGCTGGGACACCTCACAGAGAAAGCACCTCACCTCAGGCATCAGGGCAGAGCAAGCAGGTGCTAGGCAGTGTGCTCTGTGTGAGCGGCAGGGGACTGGTGACCGGTGCCTGCTGTGTCATCAGCTCTGAAGTCTGACCCCGGGTGTCAGGGCCTGGGACCCTTGCACACAGCTTCCACCCTCCCTGCTCATCAGGCTTACTTGATTCTCTTCCCTCCAGCTGGCTAATGGTGTGAACTCAGGCCAGGGCCTGGGCATCGAGATCATCGGCACCCTGCAGCTGGTGCTGTGTGTGTTGGCCACCACCGACCGGAGGCGGCGTGACCTTGGGGGCTCAGCTCCCCTGGCCATTGGGTTCTCTGTGGCCCTGGGACACCTGCTGGCGGTGAGTGGAGGGCCTTCCCTTGTGGGGTGGGCTGGGGTGGGCAGGGTCAGGTGGGGCAATCCTGCATGGGCAGTGGGGCGGTCCTGGGGGGAGGGGTGGTGCTGCCAGGAGAGGCTGCAGGGATCTCTGGCCAACTTCCAGGGTCAGTGCTGCTGGGTCCGGGCTCTGATGCCCTCTCTGCTCTTCCCTGCTCTGTTTGTCCTGTTTTCTCACCTGTCTCTCTCCTATCACTTTCCCTGTATTCTTTCCCACCCCAGATCGACTACACTGGCTGTGGCATCAACCCTGCTCGGTCATTTGGCTCCGCGGTGCTCACCCACAACTTCTCCAACCACTGGGTAAGCAGGGCTGTGAGGCACAGGGCAAGGTCAGCACCTCCTCCTGGCGCCCATCCCCCACAGGGCATCGGAAGGCTGTCAGGACAGAGGAAGTCAGGAAACGGAGGCCTGAGATGAACGGGCGGCTGGGACACATGGAGCAAAGTTAGCCTGGCCGCTGACCACCCCCTGAGCCACCCCAGCAGCGCAGTGCAAGTCCTGCCTCTGCCACTTTCTGATTTAGGGTGGCCTTCGGCAGGCTGCTCATCCACCCTGCTGGGACCTTGTCTCCTGAGCTGTGAGGAGGCACATGATACCTTTTTTCTGCCAAAAGGGGGAAGCACAGAGGTAGCACTCGGTGGGCTTTGGCTCTTATTACCCTTGATGTGCATGTCGCAGGCCAATCCTGTGTTAGACTGGACTATCTTTGGGGCTTCTAGGGCCAGGGCAGTGGTAGGTGGGGGGCATCTGCAGGAGGGGCTGGAACTGGCATGCCTGGGCTAGCCCACATGGAGGCCAGGAGATGCCCCTTCACACATTCTGGGGCTGTCCTGGGGGCACTGTGTCAGGCGGCTGGGGCTCAGCCCTATCTGCCCCTGGCCAGACTTCCGAGGCAGAGGTGGAAGAGGGGAACCCCGAAGGGCCCCAGGGAGGAGCCCTAGGCTGCTCACCTTAGCCCTGGCCAGGTACCCTGTGATCACATCTGCTCCGCTCCTAGATCTTCTGGGTGGGGCCGTTCATCGGTGGAGCCCTGGCGGTGCTGATCTACGACTTCATCCTGGCCCCACGCAGCAGTGACCTCACAGACCGCATGAAGGTGTGGACCAGTGGCCAGGTCGAGGAGTATGACCTGGATGCGGACGACATCAACTCCAGAGTGGAGATGAAGCCCAAATAGAAGGCCTGGCCTGCGCATCCACCTGGGGGCGGGGCAGGGACGGGCGGAGGGAGGGGAGGGCTGAAATCCATATTGTAGACACTCTGCCAAGCTGGCAAAGTCACTCCCCGGGGTCTGCCAAACCTGCATGGCCAGGCCCCATTGGAGGCGTTCCTCTCACTTTCTTTCTTTCTCTGTTCCCTGGCCTCGATGCTTCCTGGAGACCAGGATTCACTAATTCACCCCTCCTTTGTCACTGAAGAAGTGAAAGTGAGGGACTCATCTGTTACTGTCCCCTCAGAGTGCGATGGGAGGTATGCCAGAAAGTCCCCCCTCACCCCCAAGTTGGCTGCCAATTGGCCTGCCGCAGGGGCCAGAGTTCCCACTGTGCTGCCTTGGTGCCTTGGAGCAATACCCTCCTTCCCCAATAGGCACTGGCTCCAAGAGCACTTGGAGAAGAAAAAGACAGGCAGAGCAGCACAGGTGGCAGATAAGGTTTGCCCCTCAGCTTGGCTTGCTCCCAGGGCACTGCCACCCAGACTTGCTGCGCAACTGGGAATTGTCTATCTCAGGGCTTCAGTGACCTCCATCTGTAAAGTGGTAGAGGGAGGGCTGTGTGGACAGCACCACAGGTTCCAGAAGGTTCCATGTCAACTCTGGGTTCTGGGGCCTACATCTGACCTACAATTGGGCAGCTCCATCTACTTGTCCCAAGCTCTTTCCTAGGTGCAAAGCTCGATTCACATCTGGGTGGCCCTGTCCTTGTGCAGATGAGTTCTGGGGCAGAGATGGACAGATGGTCCAGGTGGCTGAAGGAGCCTGCGCAGCCATGGGTTGTTAGGGGGGGAGCATCTCTAAGCAAGGCCTGCTGTTGAAGATTGAAGGGCATTTGAAGGGTGAAGCAAGGACACCCATGTTCCCTCACTGAGGCTTAGCTGGTCTTTCCATCTGTCACAGCACAAACTTCAACACTACTCCAACACAGACCCAGGACACTGTTATGTGGGAGTGTTTAATAAACAATAGCAGGATTATTCGAGGCCCCAAGCCTGAGGACAGAGAGATCCCCATGTGACTCAGTCTACGGTGGCAGACACTCTTTGAAGGGAGCTGGTCCTGAGGGGGGAAGAACAATTCCCACTCATGCTTTTGAGGTCATGATTGGAGCCATCAGGTGAGCTGGGGGCACTGTATGGTCTTGCTGTGTGGCCCCAGGTCATAGCCTTCTCTTCTCATTGACCTGGAGGGCAGAGGTCCTGCCCTGAAGAGGTAGCTCCTGCTACAGCCCAGGGGCAGATCAGAGAAGGCTGCTACCGGGCTGATGTCTTCCACTCTACTTCACAAGTCCGAAAGTCTGCTGGCTTCCAGCAGGCTGGAGCAGCTTTACAGTGTGCCATAGTCAGGATGCCCACATAAGCTGAGAGACACAGTCACAATCATGTGGATGTTGAGGCATGAGGCAGTGGGGGCCGCTCAGGTCACCAGACATCCCATCTCCACGCTCTCTTCTCTGTGCTCCAGCAGGAACTTCCAGCCCAGTTAGCAGATATGGAAACTAAGGTCTGAACCCCACAGCTAGATGGTGATTTGGCATGTCAGGCTCCTCCCTGGACCGCGAGGAAATTCCTTTCATGCCCAGTTTCTCAGTTTATGCCTGGCAGTGGCCAGGGGCCAAGAGGGGGGAAGGTTGTGATGGAGCAGGAGGGGCAGACCCAGCCCTGCGTGGTTCTGGCTGCTGTATCCCAGGACCCTGCATCTGTCTGCTCAGCATTTATATCTCTTTGGAATTGGAATTTTATATGTTAAGAAAATAAAGGAAAATGACTTTTAATGTCCTCTAGATTCCTAGAGTTTTTCTTCTTTGGGTGCTGCATCCCTATAAATGTTCTTTGGATCTGTGAAGAGCTTGGTTCTGCTATTAATACCTAGTGTAGTGTGAGAGTGGGGACACAGCCTTCCTTTTGTGTTCAAGGCCTTTGGTCCCTGGGAGTGGATACAGCCACAGAATGGAATCCTGGTTATACACAGGATCCTGCCCCCTGGACACCCTGATTCTGGGGCCTGGTAGGCTGACTTTAAAGGCCTTAAGGTAGCTAAATGGGGCAGAGGTCCTGACCCTTTCAAGCAGTGTGGATTCTGGAGGGTTAAGGAGGAGAAAACAAGGCTGAAGTTCCACAGCCACGTACATCCCCATTACTGCCTCAGAAGAGGTCCCTGAGATCCACAAACCTGCCAGGCCTCTTGCCACCTCCCTCAACCCACCCTTGGGCTCTCACCACACTGGGTTCTAGGACCTACACACTTTGCCCCAGGCAGCATGGGCCTAGCAGGGATAGGCTGGCTCTTCAGTGCTCCCTCAGCTGAGACTCAGCCCTGGCTTTCTTACATACAAACACACATAACACTGAGGGATATTTGCCCTGAATGAGACAACTCTATTGAAAGAAAGGGTGCCTGGTGACAGGAAAGGGACCAGGGGTGGACTTGTACCTTCCACTGAGGCCTGGTATCTAGAGGCTCCAAGATCCACCAACCCATCTCAATCTCCCCAACACAAAGGCAGGTGTTACCAGGGAGTCAACTGAGCAGGGAAGAGGTGTGTAAGAAGGTCCCAATGCCACTTCTGAGAGCCACATGTGCCCTGTCTCCCTTGTGGAGCCCCAGGCTGATGTGACACAGGGAAGGCTGGGCAGGTAGAGAACCATGGTGACCCTGTGAGGGCTGTGTCAGGAAGAGCAACCATCCCCACCCCATTCCATCTCCACCCCATAACAGAGCCAGAGCTTTTCTTGTGATATTGCTTCCAGAAGTTTTGACTTTTAGGCTTCTTGAGCCCAGAGGTAGGGCCTGAGAGCAGGCCAGGAACTGGAGTTTCTGGGGCACCTATTATGTGTGAGGAGACACCCCTTGATAGCACATATTCCCTCTGATAACTACAACTTGGAAAATAGCAAGGTCCCCATTAATGGAAGATGCTGAGGGCCCCTGGAGATGAGTGGATTTGTCAAAGGTCACAGAACTGAGATTTCCACCTATTCTGCTTGACTGACAGATTGGGGTTTACTCAGTTCTGGACCTGCACCACAGTCAACCTACACTGCAGCTGCATCCCTCCGGTGGAGCTGTGATGGGGAGCAGGAGGGGAGTAAGCTCAGCCTGTGCAATCAGGAGAAGCCCTTTCATTCCAGGATGTCCTGGAAGTGGTGTCAGCTTGAGATACACCAGCATCACCAGGCCAAGGCTGCTCCCCTCCCTTGCTCTAGCCTACCCCTGATTATCAAAACAGCTGAGAAGCTTTGCTTTCAGCAGAAAAGGAAAGGCAGTGCTGCACCATGAGGGCCCATGATGCATTGAGACAGCCCTGGGCTGCCTGTAGGCCTGGTGCGACAGTTTTGGGGCCAGGATGGGAACAGCCATGGTGCAGCCCATGGGCTCAGTGCTCTAGACCCCACCTCCCTGGGTCACCTCAAGTCTCCTCTGCTCCTATGCTGTCCAGCCCAGCACTGCCCAGAGGAGAGATTTGGGTGCTCCAACGAGTCCTTGTCTGTTTTGTTCATCAGAATTTAATTGAGAGAACAAATTTCCTGAAAGCTTCTAGGACTCAACCTTTGTCCCCTGGCTGCCTCACATTCAGGTGGCTGCCCACGTGAGGTGCCCTGACCTGTTTTGTCCCTGTGACCAGGTCTGCAGAGATCCAGCACAGGTCACTTCCTTTAGCAGAGTCTTGCCTGGCCGGATGCTTGAGGTGGGCAAAGGGGCAAGGCTTAGCCAGTGTGGAGAATTGCAGCCCTCCATGCCTGGCTGGGGAGGAGGAGGATGTAATGTAGCAGCCACTGAACCCTAGAACATCAGTCTTACCATTAAACTCGCAAGAGAGGAGCCAGGGAAATGGCTCAGTAGAATAAGTGCTTGCCTGGCAAGCACAAGGGCCTGAGTTCAATCCCTGGTTCAGAAAAAAAAAAAAAAAAAAAAAAAAAAAAAAAAAAAAAAAGTCTTGCAAGAGCAAGAAGCTGTGGCTCTATAGTTGTCCCTTGTATGCCAAGCTCCCCAGGAACCATGGAGCAGATCAGAAAATTTTCCTAAACTCCTGCTAGGGAGCAGCAGTCCAAGCCCTGTGATGAGGGCTCCTATTGGCTGCAGGCTGGGTTCCCATGGCACATGTATGTGCGACCTCAAGCCCTGGCCAGTCCATCCTGGGTTCAGAACATTTAGAAGTCTGGGGGTCCTCACAGCTTAGGTTTTCTGTTTTTATTTATTTTTACTTTTAAAAGAATGAAAAATAATAAAAATATTAGAAGTGATGCAAAATTTCAGAGAGCAAGATGATAAGAATTCAACAATGGTTGTTATGTTGCGTATTATTGTCTTCAAAAAGTTGCCCTGATAGAAGCATGTAAAATTGGTAAAAAAAAAAAAAGCATTAATTAGTCCTTTCAATAAACCAATAGAAATTAGTCGTACAATTATGTGAGCCATGTATTTCCTCTTTTGATATTTCTCTTCTCTTCCAGCATCAAGGGGAGTCTTTTTTCTGGGAACCGGAGTGGGGCTAACAGGAATGGCTCCCCATAGGCACGTGCTCTGTAATCATCTAAGAGGTCAAGCACGGCTGTGATGGGCTTCAGTGGGGTCCGTGGCTATGACTTTGGCCCAGACTCTCAGCTTGTATGATGACCCAGATGGAAAGGCGTGTGGAGTGTGGCTCGGGAGGCCCCTTGCCCCTGAGCCTCAAGGACCCTGGCACCTTCTGAGGACTTGGTTGCTTCTCCATTGGGATTCCCAGACTAGTCCTCAGTGTCCCTGGAACTGAAGCGAAGAGCTGGGCTGGAAAAGCACTGGAGGAACCTGTGCCAGGCCACTGCTTGTGGCATGGCTGGACCTGTGCTGGTCCACTGGGATTTTCCACCATTCCTGTAGGGCATACCTTCCCTGGTCAGAAGCCTCTCAAGGAGGAGATGGTGATTAATGTTTTATGGGTGAGCTGCTGGGCACGATGCCTTGTTTTCTTTAGGTTTAGAATACAATGAAGACGATGAGTGGAATTTGTGGCCGAGTGTGGGGCCTGGGTGAGGCTGTTCTTGGGGCTCGATGACCCAAGGTTCACTGTCCATCACCTTGGAGTGAGGGACATAGGTAGGAGGTGGCAGAGGCAGAGAAGGCAGACAAAGTCCTTGCCTGAAGGGCCAGCTTCACCAACCTTTGCGCAGAGGTCTATGACCAAAGGCCGATGGCTCTCCCCAGACTGAGGGACTCTACTCATTCCCACCAAGGTGCCTTCTCTCCATGCGGAATTTCTTCTATTGTTTTGCTCTTTCCTATGCACTGACCATAGAAGGGGTGAGGGTACAACCAGTCCTCAGCCATGGTGAAAACTATAGCTCCATTTGTTCTTAAAATATTGAAATAGTTATAGGTAGAAGATAGCATTCAATGCATATGAAGGAACTATATACAGAAAGAACCAAGAGCAAAGTGTGTGTGTGTGTGTGTGTGTGTGTGTGTGTGTGTGTGCGTGCATACACATGTGCATTTCTGTGTGTGTTGATGGATGGGAGCGACTTATCCCTGAACACCTGTTGAGATTCACCCTCTGATGTGTCCCAAGACAGTTTCAAGAGATTTTTGTGGGACTGGCCAGAGCAGTACTTAGATCTGGATTCTGTGACCTCTGGCAGCCTAGGCCAAGGCCAGGCCTGCCACATGGTCAGAGGCTGGAGAAACATCCTCAGCCTACAGCCACAGTATTCTCAAGAGATGTCACCACTGTGGGCTGTCCTAGGTTCCCCTGTTACCTGCTCCCACCCATGTGAAATGTTGGCCCCAGGAAGCTGACCTAGTTGGGTTTGCTAGCAGGGACCTGGCACACACTTTTCAGTAAGCTACAAAGGAGGTGAGAGACCCACAACTTGGAGAAGAGTACCATTGATTTTCTCTCTGCCACTGTGACATAAGGGACGGGTGTGGAGGAAAGACTATGAGTGAGTCTAACCCAAAAAGAGCAAACCCACAGGATAGATTTCCGAATCAGAGCCCCATGTACTGTAGTCGTGAACATTCTAAAAGTGGGCGATGTCTCTTTGAACTTTGCTGCTCTTTCACCTTTGTTTATATTTTTCATAATGCAAGTCAAATAGATAGCAGTGCCACAAAGCACTCACAAAACCAAAAGGAATTAAATCTACAGCAACCAAGAAATTCACTGAAAGCTACATGCTTAAAGTTGTTGGGTTGTTGGCTGAGGGAATGCCCAGTCCACACCATGAAGGTGTTAAGGCATTCTGAGTATCACCTTGGTATGTGTGTATGTATGTATGTGCATTTGTGTGTGCATGGGTTATGTGTGTGTGTGTGTGTGTGTGTGCGCGCGCGCGCGTGTGCTCTGCCTACTAGAGAGTGCTGTTGTGTCAGTCTGCCAGCAGTGCACACTCACTCTGGCTGACTGTGGTCACTGAAGGTCTCCTGGGTCCTGTGGGGGCCCTGCCTACTGGGAGGAGGTCTGACTATCTCACCACTTCCTGGCCATTTCCTTGAACTGCAAGGAAAGCCTCCTTTAGTCCAGCTGGAGCTGTGAAAACTGAGGGTCCCTTACACCGACTGAAGGAATGTCCAGAGGCTGGAGAACTATCCCCAGCCCACAGCTACCTTCAGTCACCTTCTCTTCATGTAGAATTTCTCTTACTGTTTTGTTCTTTCTTGTATATCGACCAGACAAGGGGTGAGGGCACAACCAGTTCAGCTTCATTTGTTCTTAAAATCTTGAAATAGTAGGGGTGGAAAATAGCATTCAATGCATCTGGTCCTATAACCCTGTCATAGGAGACAGGCGACAGCACCATGAAGAGCCATCCTCTGCTGTGAGGAGCCATCCTCGGCTGCAAACCACCCCTTCCTTGCTACCCAGCCAGGCCAACAGCCCCACTGACCTTCCACCTTCTTGGCTAAAAGCTCTGGGTACCTCCTTCCATGGATCAATTACACAACATATCGCTGTTTCCTTGTCAGTGAGAGGTTTTTCAGTGATAAACACGATAAATTCTAGATTGGTAAGAATTCTGTGACCCTCTGCCTTCATTTATCCCTGGTGCTCAGTGAACGTCCCGTGTAGCTGGGCCCTGAGGGGACGACCTTGTTTGGGAAGGCACAGTGTGAACAGAGCTGCTAGCCATCAGAGCAGAGGCAGGATTTGGGGACTGGTCATGGGAGATGTGGCCTGTAGTCCCAACAGGCCACCTGGAATGAGCCAACTGCCTGAGGCATGCCAGAGTCCTGAGGTTGGCGTTCAGGGCTTCCTTTCTACCATCCTGCAGTCCTCCCATGGGGGTCAGGCCTCTACAGAGGAGCAGCAGGTGTGCTGCTTCTCCCAGCCCTCTTTACACCAGCCGCTTTTGCCTCTTGCCTCACTTTACCCACCACCCCTCCCATCTGCCTCTCTGGAGACTTGTGGAGATGGCCCTGCTGTACACCTCGAGGGAGGATTCCTGGGCTCTGAGGTGAGATGATTCTGCTCAACTGTTCGTGAAGTTCCCGGAAGTCATCTGTGCACCTGGGTTGGGGCTCATGAGCCAGTGGCACCTTCCATCCGAGACAAACTCCAAGAATTCCACAGCTGCCTGTGACCTCCTGGGCTGGGAGGAGCAGCACATCTGCCTCCAGGAATGTGGGTCCTGGAGATACCAGGCCCACAGTGCCTCACGGGCTACCGAAGATTCTGGGGCTTCAGCTCCCTTCCCCTTCCCATCCTCCCTGTGTATAAAGCTACCCTGGTTTCCCTTGGGGAGCTCTTTGGGAGAGAAAAACCCTGGAGAGTTAGTGTTGAAAAGAACTTGGCAGCATTGGTGAAGAGAACTTAGCACCATCACCCCCTGGCCAAATAACGTGCAGTGAGTCAGATGGGGTGCCTGCCCCCCAAAGCCCCTGACAAGTGGCAGCCTCAGCCGCTGGAATGTGGACTGCTTTTCACAGATGCGGGGTGAGTTCAGAGACTGCACTGCCCTTTTGGAGGCCCATCATGCAAGCTCACATAGCAGAGGTTGGCAAGGAAACTCATTTGATTTAAGCTGGTGCCCAAACTTGTCTGTCCACAGAACACTCTTTTGGAGGTAATGTAGGTTATTATTTCAGAGTGCTTATTGTCTACAAAACATGTATTGTGAATGTTGGCCTGCATGCTATCTCTGAGGGCCTCTCACTTTTCAGATTCCCTGGTTTAAATCCTCATGCTGACTTCATTTATCTAAACCTCTCCTTGGGGGCAGGTGTGAGAGAAGGGAGTTTCAGGTTCAGAGGTGCAGAGGAGGTGGGAGAAAAGGAGGTGGGTAAGAAGTGTGTGTGTGTGTGAGAGAGACACACAGAGAGAGAGACAGAGAGACAGCCAGAGAGAAAGACAGAGAGAGGAGAGGAGAGGGCAGGAGAGGAGAGGAGAGGGGAAGAGAAGAGAGGGGAAGAGAAGAGAAGAGCAGAGAGGGGAGGAGAAGAGGGGAAGAGAGGAGAGGAGAAGAGAGAGGGGAAGACAGGGGCTGCACAGAGTGGGGCTGCTGCTGGGACCCGCCTACCAGGAGTGCCTGTGCCTCTGGACTCATCACTGATTAACCCCGTCCTGCCCTGCTGGAGAGCATGTGCAGGAGAAGCCGCAGGGCACCAGGTGCCTGGCACTGTCAGAGAAGGGCTCCCGGGACAGAACTTCTGTGAATCATTGACTGTCCTCCTTGGCACTGATGTCCACGCCAAGCCCCCTGGAGCTGTGGGCAAAGGTGCTGAAGGGAGGAGGTGGGCCCCATCTGGACCTTTCCAAAACAGGTTGATCTAGGGCCTCCTGAGTGGCCTCAGCACAGGGAGGCCTCCGTGACACCTGGGTTGGCACAGCCAGCAGCAGGGCAAGAAGCACTGGGCTGGGAGCTGAAGGCTCCGCTGCCCCTGGCTCTTGACAGTACCTTGGACCCTTCCCCTTCTAGCTCAGCTTCTCCATCCACACAGTAGAAATTAAATTGAGAGTCTGCAGGCTCTCTCAGGTGTAGGACTTGGTCCCTCAGCCTTTTAAAAACTTCCTGCCAGGAATCCATGTCCTGTGTATGCTGGCCTTGAAGTCTTGCTGTTGAGACCCTCAGTCATCCACATCCATACCTCTGGCCTCACTGGTGCTTCATGGGCTCTGGGATGGTCAGCGCTGGGTCTGTGAAACATAGAGGGAAGGAACTTGAGCCTTTCTTGCAACGCCAGGATGCTGGGAAGATCTGGAGACCCCATGGCCAAGAAACTGCTTTCTGCCCACCTCCCATTCTCACCCCAGGAGCCTGCAGCCACCACCACTACCTCCCCCATCTTGCCTGAGCCTCGGCCTCACTAGGACCCAGGTTGGTAGCATATGAGGAAGCCCTGGAGGGACCGGACTGGACCGCAGCAGGCTCGCATTGGTAGGGCCCTCTCTGCCCTGTCTGCAGAGTGAGACCCTGCAGGGCATTGCATAATCAGGGTTTAGTTAGGTAGAAAGAGCTCCTATGCATCTCAGCCCATGCTCAGGAAGCTTCCAGAGAGGGCCTTTCCAGGGTTGGCACTCTGGGGCCCATTTTGGATCCCTGTCTATGGGCTTTCAGCTAACACCCTTTGTGGGGGTCTTGGGGTAGGTTCTAGACCTAGTCAGTTGAGGAGGAGTTGGGCGTTGTAGCAGGCAGTGCTGGGGTACCCTGTGCCAGCTGTGTTTATCTATGAGTCTGCAGGCACGTGGATGTGATGACATTTGAATTCTGGGCAAGAGCTGGAAGTGGGTGAGCTGAGCAGAGCCACAGAGCTGGGAAACTGAGGTTGGAGGGAAGGGCTCTGTCCTCCGATCTCCAGAGGACAGGCAGAGCAGGAACCAGAGCTCTGTCTGCAGCTCTGAGCAGGCTCTGGTTTTCAGCTCTGGAGTCCTTTTCATGTGGCCAATTCTGGTCTCTCCCTCCTCTGTCCCCAGGGGGTGCTGACCCCCACATTCCAGGACTGCACTGAGATATAATGCTTCCTGTGCCCCAAGCCCTTGGGATTCTGCTCACAGAAGTTGGGGGCATCACTGAACGGAGGAATCCAATGTGAAGCCAGGAGTGCTGTCCCTAGAGCCAAGGGCAGGGCTGTGGTGTGGACGGAGAAGAGGGAAGTTGAGGCCCCAGCACTAGCTCAGGACCAGGGAGCCTGGAGGTGCTGTGAATCTCAGGATGGCATTGGGGCGTTGGGAGTTGGGGAGCCCTGACTGGGTGGAGTCACCGAGGGTGGAGAGGAGCTATGCTTAGCACTGCTGAGGCCCCCCACGTACCTCTTGAGGCTCACAAATGAGATGAGAATTATTCACCCCTTCATTCAGCTGAGAAATATTTATTGAGCTCCTGCAACCAGGCTTTGTTCTGGGTGCAGGAGACTGAAGAAAAGACACGATGTTTACATTTTATAAATGAACAAACTATGATCGGGTGAGGTTAGGCAACCAGCCAAAAGTTGCAGAGCTAAAAAGACAGAGCCAGAGAACAGAGCTGGAGCTGCTGTGGCCTGGGATTGGGTTCTTTCTATTTCTCCCTGCTGGTTCAGAGCAGTGGAATAGCGAGAACTTCAGATGCTTTCCTGGGTGGGCCACAGCAATTCGCTTCCCCTCTCTGGGCCAGCATTTCCTCATTTGCCTGAGAGCCTTTGGACCAGCGATCTAGAATTGCTCTTGTGGGCCACAACAGAAATTAAAGCCTTACATGAGAATTGCAATACCATTATGTTCTGTGCATTAGAGGCTTCAGTATCCATGGGGAGCCACCAAAGGTCCCTGAGCTGGGGGAGGGATGCACTGGTGCATCCTTGAACTCTGTGTACCCTGGGCCCCTCCCAGTTCCCTAGAACCTCTGGTCCTCTGGTTATCAGGGGAAGCAGCTGAGGCTTTGTACAAACAGTCAGAGCAGGCGGGGATACAGAGACATATGGTTTATAAATACAGGGGCCAGCTGGGGTGAGGACGGATCAGGTGGGTAGGTAAGGGCTGAGCTACAGAGAGGTGCTGGGGGAAGTTTTGGGGCATCCAACCCTCCTTGTACACAAGGCCCCTGTCCCCCTGAGGTAGCTGCTGCTCAGACGGGAGTTGGTTGCCAGCATCTTGTGTGGAACACCAGGCTCAGCAGCTCAGAAGGAAGCATGGGACACAGGCACTCTGCCTGGGCCACAGTTCGTCTGCAAGGGGCCCCACGTCTTCTCCTCCATGCCATCTTCTGCCAGTCTTGAGGGTACCAGTCTGCATCACTAAGCCATCCTGGCTTGCAAATGACAGCACCGAAACATGGGAAAGGTGCTCAGGAAAGAGGGGTCAGACAAGCACCCACAGTGCCTGAGGCTCCTCTCCCAATGCACCCTGAGCTAGCTCACAGCCAGCTACTCCACTCTCACCCCCAAAGATGCCCCTTGGCTTTCACCATGATCTCTCAGAGAGTGAGGGAGGACTTGGGCTGCAGATAGATGGTAACCACAGGGTGGGCTGTGAATCTGGGGCCTGAGCTCTCGGCCCCTTGCAGAGAGCAGCTCCTGGGTAACACTGACACCTGTTTCTCCTTCTGTAAAACAAGCCCATTTCTCCATACTGGCACAGGCAAGAAGTCACAGGGCCTGTGCCTCTGCAGTGGCCCTGGGCTCAGGCTTGGCTAGAGGAAGCTGCCCCAGGGGAGGAGGGCAAAGTCTACCGAGAAGTTAAAAGTCTATAAAGTAATGAGTTATCCATGTACAAATCAAAGCACCTTCATCAGTTGGAAGAAAACAAAGTGATACATTGTTCTCACGTTGTCTGGGAGGAAGCGGAGCTCCTCCTGCCCCGCCTCACCCTCCACCTCCCAACAGGTACTCCTGCAGAGGATCTAGCCTGCCACCAGGAGGAGGGGAAAGAAGGAGCTGAGGGAGAAGCCAGAGGCTGGAGCTGACAGTGGAGCAGCCCAAGATGCTGAGCCCCATGGGGAAGTATGGAACTTGCTCCCTCAGTTCTGCCATTCTGATTAACAGAAAATTTACTTTGGAATTGTGATGTTGACTTAAAAATCTTCAAGACAGGGGCTGTCTTACTACTCAGAGCCCGAAGGTTCTAAGCCTCATTACACTGGGGTCCCATGGATCCTCATCCCTAGCCTCATCCTGGCCAGAGATGATCCATGATCAGCCTGTCTTTGGATAGCTATAACAGATTAACCAAGACTGGGTAGCTTATAAAGAACAAAGATATTCTTTGTTCTGGTGACTGGGAAGTGCAAGAGTGAGGGCCCACACTACGGTGGCAAGATGAAGAAGCGGAAGTAAGAACGGAGAGAGGCCACAGGGCTGTGCACATCCTGCCATAACTGACACTCATCATGGCAACAGCATCAGCCTTTCTCAGGTCAGAACCCTGAAGTTCTCGCTGACTCTTACAGGTGCCACCTTCCTATGCCATGTGCTGAGGGTGAAGTTTCCAGTGCACAAAACTTGGGGGATACATTCAAATCCCAGTGGCCCCAGAGTCAGCCCTTACTTTGCCCCAAAGACTCTGACTCTTAATTCCCACCCAACAGATATCCCAAGTGAACTCTAGACTGGGCTTTGCCCCGGGCAGAAACAGCCCTCGTGCAGCCCAAGAAGAGCTGGGTCCAGACAGGGGTGCGTGTTAGAATGAGTAGGGGAGATGGAACGAGAGTCCAGCAGGCCAAGGACTGGGCCTCCATCTATCTTCTTTCCCGAGGTCTGGGCCCTGCTCTTTCTGGTAGACCATCCCTTCTCCAGAGGAAGCAGTTCATGTAGGAATAGGCTGAGGAGCCACCACTCAGCCAGGGATTGGGGTTGCTATGCTAGTCCCCTGCATGCCCTCTGACTCAGCCCACTGCACGTCCAGAGGCAGCTGGTCACCAAATTGATGCCCCAGCTCCGAGTCCCCACCCCAGCTCTCCAGCCTGGACCCCCAGGCTGGGGTGATTTGAGATAGGAGTGTTTTCAGGAGCTGCCACTAGAAGGAGGCAGCAGGTGGTCTGTGTCATCACCAGGGGCTTCAGACACAGGAGGCTCAGAAGTCTCCAGGCTCTGTGCTGCTAGCAGACAGCTGCCTGTGAACTTGTCTGTCCTCCCCGCTATCACGGGACCCATCTGCTCAGGGGATGGGCAGACCAACTCCACTCTGCTATCTCTGACCTTCACCCGGTGGCACCTTTAGTGCCACATTTTAAATTAAATTTAATTGTACATTTTGTGTGCAAGTAAATTTCTCTGAAGAACTATGAGTATTGAAATGAAAGCTAGCACTCTGTTTGGCACCCACCTTCCAACGTTCCCTTCCATCTTTCGTTATTCTTGTTATGATGTTGATATGGGAACTTCTAGATATTGAGAAATGGAGGCCAGGCATGGTGGTGCATACCTATAATACTAGTACTTGGGGTGGCTGAGGTAGGATTATGAGCTCAAATGCACTTTGGGCAATTTAAGCAGTTAACAACACCCTGTTTCCAAAAAAAATATAGCTAAGGGTGTAGCTTAGAGTGAGGTCCAGGGCTCTGTGGCCAGAAAGACACGCAGAGGCACATACACACACACAGACACACACAGACATATATAGACACACACTGTTTTGATGTCTCTAACCATTTTTAAAAATGCTTTTTCAGATAGGGTCTCCCTAAGTTGCTATATAATCCAAGCTGGGCTTGAATTTGAGAGCTTCCTGAATCAGCCTCCCAAATGCTGGGGTTGTAAGCAGGTGACACCATAACACAAATATAGTTTTTAACAATTAAAAATTCATGACTTTCTTTTTCTACTAAAAAAAATCTATATACTTTCTATATATTTTAATCAGATTTATTGAATCAGCATATAATAAATGTACTAATATATGTACCGTTCAATGACTTTTTAAAAAAATATACTTAGTACAGGGTCTACACAGATCTGACTCACAGTGATCCTCCTGTTTTCAGCCTTCCTAGTGCTGGGATTACAGGTGTGTCCCACCACGCCCAATCTCAATCACCATCTCAGTGTGGCCTGGGGGTGGGGCTTGCATTGCATGCTGGGGATCGAACCCCCATTGCTGTGCCTGCCTAAGCAGAGTGTGATGACTTTTAACAAGTGTGTCCTGTAGCATAACTAAGATCAGCATCACTATGTAGAGCACTGTTGATGTTCCTAAAACATTTCTTCTTAATACCCCAACAGTCAATGCATAACCCTTTCCCTGGGCCACCGCTCATCTTGTTTCCGTTGCTACTGTTTTACTTTTTTCTGGAATTTCACATAGAAAGAATTACACTGACTTCTGTCACTTAGCATAATGCCTGGCCTGACCCACACTTAGCACAGTTTGCTCATCTGTTTATTAGTGATGCCCATTTGTAGTGTTTCCAGGTTTGGGATGCTTTAAAAGCAAAACCATAGGAACTTCAGGATGCAAATTTTCACATGAGCACGTCTGTTTCTCTTGGACAAATATATACTTAGAAGGTTATCAGGGCTATAAAAATATGTGCTTGGCTTTATTTACAACTGTTCAGCTGCTTTCCAGAGAGGCTGCACTGTTCTTTATTCTAGATTTTTAGGTGCTCCTTATCATGGCCAAGACTGACACTGCCCATTTCTTGGTTTATAGAAAAACGTTTAGCCTTTCTTGTGGGTATGCAGTAAGTATCCTGTGGTGAAATTTATATTTTTCCAATGGCTATTGATGTTGAATATCTTTAAATGTGCTTTTTGCTAATCATAATTTTTTAGTTAAGTATTGAAGACTCGTCTAATCTTTTGAAATCAGATTGTTTCCTCATCATTAGATGATAGGGCTACTTTAACAGACTGGATATGGCTGATATATGAGACACATATTTTAGAAATGTATTTTCTTTACTATCTAGTGTTTTTATCTTTTTTCTTTTTTGGCAGAACCAGGGATTGAGCTCAGGCCCTTGCATTTGCCAGGGAAACGCTTATTCCACTGAGCCATCTCCCCAGCACCCCTAGCGCTTTTATCTTAACCCTCCCCACCTCTCTCTGTGTGTTTTACTGGGACTGAACCAAGTGTCTTCACACTAAGCTACATGCCCAGGCATTTTTATTTCTGACTTTAGATGAGGTCTTGCTAAGCCATTGAATTGCCTAATTTGGATGTGAACTTGAGATCTAGAATGCTGGGACAACAGGTGTATGTCGGTATGCCTGACTCTTTCAAATTTTTTATTTGGAAAGAATTGCAGATTCAGGGAACAAATACAAAGATAGTACAGAGAAAAGTTCCTTTAATGGTAACATCATACATAACCATATCACAGTGAGCAAAACCAAGAAATTAACATTCATTCATGTGCTGCTATAATTAAATTACAGCTTCATTCAGCTCTCACTAATATCCCTTTTTTGTTCTAGGATCCAATCACTTTCCCCTGGCCACCTCTAGTATGTGACAGTTCCTTGTTTTGTCCAGAATCCTTTCGTCTGATGCTGTCTCACATTAGCTTGAGCTTATGCATTTTGAGGGGGGTACTGTACCCTGTCTTGTTATAGCATACATGTATTGAGACTTAACACTAGTGAGGAGAACCTGGGCTGCTTGGGTATGATGGGTTTCTCTTGTCAAAAGTTACTATTGTTTTTTTTCCTTTGTGGTTAGTGAAAATGTAAGGGAGCTATTCTGAGATTAGACAAATACGTCTTCTATTGCAATGTTTAAATTATTTGGTGGAATTTCCAATAATTGTTACTGTATGAATGGAGGTTATGTCCTTCATTTCAGCAAACTTCATTAACTGAAATTTTTCCTCCCAACTGCTGCCCCTCCCTGCAAATCACCTCTTTTCTATTATTTCTTTAACTTGTGGGTATTTGTTTTACCCTCTGGAATATAATGGCCTCTATTTATCTGGTTGTTGAACTCACCAGCCTTGGCTCCTGGGAGCTCTTCTAGATTTTTTCCTGAGACCTTTGTCATGCCCCAGTTTCTCTCCCTCTTGTCTTTCTGTTGTTTTTCTTTCTAGAGTACTCTTTTTTCCCTCTTTTACCGTCAGATGTTCCAGGTTGATCCTCAGTTGTTCTTGCTCTGACCCTGGAAGCAGTAGCATCTCTTATTGGAGGCTGTACGCAGGTGCCAAGAGCTGCGTGTGAGTAGCTACAGGGGCACCACTGTTTCCAGGTGCTGTCATAGGAACACAAGGAAATGCATGTGTGACGTTAACCCACACACTGGGCCTGTGTCTAGGTGTCCCCCAAAGCCTCACGTAATTACAGGTGGGGCTTGTTCAGAGGTAGCCTTGTCTAGAGGGTGTAATGTTGGATTTTATTCATAGTACAATGTGAGGGTAAAGGGCACTAGGATTAACAGTGTGAGCGCTGCCCACCCTAAGTAGCCTGCACAAGACATAAGGAACAGAAGGATCTGGGGTGATCCCTGGCTTCTCTGCTACCTTCTGCCCACCATGAACTATTTCTCTGTGGTGCCTGTCTGTCATATCACCCTGCCTTGGAGCCAGCTGATTATGGACCAAAACCTCTACAAATTATGGGCTAAATACACCTTTCCCCCTTTAACTTAGGATGAATACTTCACTAATGTGAGAAAAATAATTAAGACACTGTGTATATGCATACATCTCTATACTTACCTATTGATGCCAATTATCTACCTATAGAGGCCAATTGTGTATTTACTTACATATTAATTAGGCCGTCATTCTATCACCTATCAATTAAAGAAACACATAACCTTATCTAACATTTATGACTCCAATCCAGCACTATATGTTAATTCCCCTTTACTCATAATTTCTTTGGTGTTCATTAACTACAGTATGCTTCTCTGGATCTTCTTATCTACAATACATTTATTTGTTTGTTTCACCCTACTACATTTGTAAAGTATATTCAGGATCGATAACTCAACCTTATGAAAAACAAATTCAGCAAATAGAGTACAGCATGTTTGTACAGTTCTCTTTATCTATATCTTTGGGGCATCTAGGAAAATTCACCCCCTCCATGGTGATTATGTCAGATATTTGTAATAGTCACATGCATTTGTCACAGTCTGTATTCTATCGCAGGAAGCCCTGACATCCTGGCTGGCTTTTACAAGATGTATATGCAGTGGTATTCCCTCCTCAATGAGTACAGGTCTGTGGATTTTGGCAGGTGCCTAAAGTCACATTCCTAACACAGAAGACTCCTGCCCCCACAGATTCCTCCTGCTATCCTGTGTTTCAAGCCCGTCCTCTGCTGCCAGCCATAAACACTTATGTATTTGCTTTCTGTCCCCCAAATTTTGCCTCTCCTAGAGTTTCACATAAGTGGAATAATAGAATACTTAGGCTTTGGGATTTGTTTTCTTTCACTTATCAAGGATCTTTCCATATAATGGCACAAATCAATAGTCTGTTCCTTTTTATGGAGGCATAATAGGGCAGTGTGTAACTGTATTACAGTTTGTTTAAACACTCACCTGTTGGAGGACATCGACGTCATTTCCAGGAGTGGGTGAAGCCTAAATAAGTCTACTGTAAACATTTGTGTACAGGGGAGTGGAGTGTTCAGTTCACTATGGTATATTTTGAGGAGTAGGATTAATAGTGTGTATGTGTTTAATTTCAAAAGAAACTATTGAGGGCTGGCCAAATAGCTCAGCAGATTAAAAGTGTCTGCAAGCAGGCACAGGAGCCAGGGGTTTGATCACTGGGTCTGCTGTGCCAGCCTCGTTCCTGGGGGACACTGAGATGGGGATTGAAACTGGGAGTGGTTGTGCATGCCTGTAATCCCAGGTCTTGGGAGGGTGTAAACAGGCAGATCACTGTGAGTCCGATCTAGTAGTGAGACTCTGAACACCCTGTAGACCCTTCCCTAAAAAATACCAAACAAATAAACAAAACCAAAAGAAACTATTAGAATGTTTCCCTAAATGGCAATATTATTTTACATTCTTACTGAAGTTTTCAGAGTTCTGGTTGTTCCACATTTTTGTAAGCACTTACTTTTGTCTTCTTTTTTTAAAATTTAGTCCACTCTACTAGGCATAGTTTTTGGCTTGTAGCTTGTGATGCTAATCTACATTTTTGTCATGATTTGTGACACAGAGAGACTTTACAGATGCTTGCCATTTGTATATCTTCTTTGGTGAACTGTTAGCTCTCTTGTTTATTTAAAATCGTATTTTCTTGTTGAATTTTGAATATTCTTTTATATTCTTGATAAAGGTCAGATTATTTGGTTGTAAATATTTTTCAAATATAGGCCGGCTTGTGGGTCATCTTCTTATCCTCTTCAAAGAGCAAAAGGTTTTAATTTTGTTAAATTATAAGTTCTCGGTTCTTCTCATGTGGAGTGTGCTTTTCTCGTCATATCTAGTCTCTCCTAAACTCAAAATGTGCAGATTTTCTTCCCTTTATGTTTCCTCCTGGGAGATTTGTTATTTTGGTGACATTGAAGTCGCTGATCCACTTTGTGTTGAATTTGTTGCAGTGGAAAGGTGTGCGGAGAGCACTGGCTCTTTTATCTTTTGCATTTGAACATTCAATTTTTCCAGCGGAATTTGTTGAAAGAACTGTGCTTTCTCCATTGAATTGCCTGCACATCTATATAAAACATACAAGTTGACTGTGTGTATGAATTTTCCTGGGTTACCTGTTTTGTTTCACCCCTCTGTATGGTTCTACCTTTTGGCCAATACCAAGAGTATTATGGCCTCATCATAGGAATTAAAATTGGGTAGCATTAATCTCCCAACTTTCTCTCAGGATTGTGTTGCCTCTATTATGTTCCCATGTTTGTTTAATCATATAGGTATTAGAATCAGGTTCTTTATATATATGAAAGTAGCTAACTAATATTATGTGATTCTATAGATCAAGGTGAAGAGTAATGGCTTCTTGATAGTGCCAGCCATGAACACAGCATGGATCTTTATTTTTTCAGGTTTTTATTTTCTTTATAGGTGTTTTGTAGTTTTCATTATATGTACCATGCATATTTTTTGATCATATTTATACCTAACCACTGTGTTTTATGAAGATGTTAAACATGGTATTTAAAACATTTTAGTTTCTAATTGTTAATTGTGAATAAGTGAGAATACACTGATTTTGCCTATTAACTTTGATCTTGCAACAATGCTAAATCCACCTCTTTTAGAACATTTTCTGTAGATTTCTTTGAATTTCCCATGTAGATTATATTATGTACCCAGAAGAAATGGCCAATTAGTTTTATTTCTTCCACTGAAATCTGTGTGCATTTTGTTTGCTGAATATAAACAATGAAATTCTGTCTTGGGAAAGATATAAATCCTTCATCAGTTAGCATGACAACAGTGGGTATTGAAAATGTTCTTTGTCAGTGGAAAGAAGTTTCTTTTAATTGTTAATTTGCTGAGAATTTTTGTCACGAATGGATGTCAAATTTTGTCAAAGCCCCAAAGGGAAAAATGTTGTTCTTTAAAATTTGTTAATATGATGAATTAAATTCATTAGAGTTTTGAGTTTTTAATCAGCCTTGCATTCCTGAGATGAACTCCGCTATATGTTTTATTTATCTTTGGATTTTAGTTACTAATTTTGTTGTGGATTTTCATTTGTTGTTGTTGTTGTTGTGTGTATGTGTGTGTGTGTGTGTGTGTGTGTGTGTGTATATGTATATAATTGTATTTGGTGCAGGGTCTCACTACACAGCTTGGATTCACAGTGATCCTCCTGTCTCAGCCTTCCCGGTGGTGGGATTATAAGCATGCACCTCCATACATCCAGACTCAGTGGCTGGCTCAGCATGCCTGAACCTCTGCACTTGCCTCAGTAGGTGCTCAGTTCACTGGGCTATCTCACTGGCCCTTTAGGTAGGTTTTTTTGAGAGACGCAGGTTTACAATTTTCTTTTTGAAAATTTTTTATTTGCTCATTCATTCATTCATTCATTCATTCATTCATTCATGCATTCATTCATTTTGATACAGAGCCCTTCTACACAGTTCAGGCTCCTCCTGTCTCACCCTCCTCAGAGCTGGGATTTCAGATGGCTGGTTTCAGGGCCAACACAGTCACCCAGGTGTGGGGCGGGCATGGCATGTGGTACTGGAGATTGAACTCGGGTTCTTGTGCTTGCCAGGCAGGAGCTTAGACCATTGAGCTATCTCCTCAGCCCTACAATTTTCTTCTTTTAAATTGTCTTTTTTTTTTTTTTTTTTTTTTTTTGCTATAGTTTTAGAGCAGTTACGGCCTCTTGGGCAGAATTAAGACACATTCCTTTTTCTATTTTCTGAAACTTTAAAAAAGTAATATCATTTCATTTATTATTATTATTTTTTTAGTAATATCATTTCTTCTTTAAATGGTTGGGTGAATTTAGCAATGAAACATCTGATATTATAGTGTATAGTACTTATTTGGAAGTATTTTTGTTTTTTAGTTTAATTTCTTAATTACATATATGATTTTTGGGGTTTTTGATTTTTCCTTTATTTTTATTTATTTATTTATTTATTTTTTTAAGGCCATGAAGCTTTATTTAGAAAACATATGTTTACATTCAGTTGGTAGATTTTTTTTACTTATTTCAGATTCTCATAAATAAATAGACATGTTCTCTTAGTGGAACTGCTTTACTATTATAGCATAGACTTTATTTTTCCATTTATTTTTATTTTATTGAAATACAAATGTCAATCAGACAGTTTCAAAACACCTTAACCATACAGAGTCGATGAATTAATACATTGCAAACTGTTTTCATAACGTTTTGGTATTGTACAAGGTGCATACATGATATTATATTTACAGGTTTTTTTATAGCTGAATTATATCAAAGATTCAATAATTATTTA